>JABGMY010001358.1:0-32121 GCA_014705525.1 Colletotrichum sp. HC292
GGTTGGCTAAAAAGGGGGCTTGGCTTACTCCTGACTGGCTATTACCCCTCACGGGGATGTACTGTAGCCATTTGGCACTCGATGGGATAAACACATATATCAGTATCAATCACAACGAGGGCAGCATGAAAGATACCTCTAATTTGGCTCTGGCACGAATCTCGCTGACCAATTTTCCGTTCCTGGTATCGATGTATTTGGGCTGGCTAACGGAGGGTTTCCAGTACCAGCATGCCGAAGTAAAGACTGTAACCGAGACGAATGATAACGCGGTTAGCTCCAAGGTGGTCATCGGGAACCCCTTGTGTATCCGTGAGAGCTGGCCAACGCTAAACCATATAACTTGGAGAATAGTAAGAACTCTATCAACAGATAGTCAGCTACGCCATATTGGTATCATAAGGCTACTGAACACAATCTCTTGACGATTGGAAGGAAATGGGAGAAATCAGTACCTGGATAAGGTGTCTGCGGTATCGGTCTTGTCTACCATCATAGATTCGATATCCGGAAACTCTATGTGCCCATGTTTCAGAAGATAATGACACTCTTCAGCGGTGATTGGGAACCCCTTTTGAAAGTCTGGGCTTCTCAGAAACAAGCCGCCCATATCGACGAAGAAAGCATGTCGATACGTCCATCGAAGCCCGTTACAAAGGTCCGAATCGCGCCCGAATAGCTGTAGGCTCAGTCAGACGGACCCAGATTATTATTTCACGCAGCCTCAGTATCGTGGCATACTTTTACACTCCTCCGTGCACTTGACAATTGCCCTACCGCTGTCAAGAAAAGAAAATCGGGTCCCAGCAAACCTAGCGAAGCCAAGTGAAACTTGTCGATAAAGTGATGGTACCACTTGTCCGAGGGCGATGAAGCATTAGGGTGTGTAGCAACCCAGCAACAGAGAACGACAGTAAAGCAACAGTCCCAGAGAATCTCAATGCTTCCTCTGTCCCGGGAAGTGCCCACCCAACCATCCACAGGCGCATGGATATCGACAACATTTCCGGTCTCCGACGACATTCTTCAAAAAGTCAAAAGACGTTGCAATCTTTTCTGTCATGGCCGGGGGTTGAAGAGATGATAAGCTCCTTAAATGAATTCGGTACGGAGAAAGGTATGCAATTCCTCTGGTCCTGCGTCGCAGCCTTACACGGCCAAGCAAGAGAAAGCAAAACTCTTCTAAAAATATAAAACAAAATACCCTGATGAAAGGACTAAACTCATTAGGAACAGCCTCTTACCTTAGGTGAGGACATGCCGTCCTTTTAGTGGTATGCAGCCTGTGTTAGACGTACCTTAGCTAGCTAGGTAACCTGTTCGGGGGCAGGCGCATGGCGTTGGAAGTAGTAGCAGCGGAAGGATAGTGCCTTCCCCAATATAAGCAAACTGAGACGCGAGCAAAAGACGCGTCGCGCCCTGGACACCACAATCACATCCCAGGCAACATCAGAATCCCAGCTTATACTGTATTTTGTGAGAACAGCCCATTACTTTCTAATTATTCGACGATGGCTCGTAACAAGAAAAGCTCCCGACCTGTGCATTTGCCCCCGGGCGCAGCTCCACCCTCCCCCCACGTCCCACCCGTCCAACGGTCCTGCCGACGCCGCCGCCACGACCGCAAGCTTCCCAGGCCTTGAACACCACCACGAACGCTCAAGCTATTGAAAGCGCTACCACGTACGCCGACAGAGTTTTAGGGTCGCGTACGATCAGCAATGGTACGCAGCTTGCTGCCATAATCCTAAAAGAGCAGGCAGAGTGGGCCCAGGGCGAACTTACCAATGGGCCACTGGATAGCGGGCAAAGGGCTGTCCGATTCGTCCAATGTGCGCACACAAGGCTTGAGTCCCATCTTGCACTAAAGGAGGCAAACGAAAGGCTAGCAGCCTCTCGGGCAGAAGCCATCAAGCAGCGCAACGAACTACAGCGCGAGCTGTACCAGCAGAAGCGCGTCGCTCTGATTGATGGGTATGGTGACTATATCGGCCGCCTGTTGCGTGCCGTGCGCAACAGGCTCAAAACCGCCATCCGCAAGAAACAAGTGTTGCCTGAAATTGCAACGGCTAGGTCCCTGCACACGGACTTCACAGCTAGGAACCGCGTCGATCACCCCACCGGCAACTTGACTACCACATACAAACAAGCTCGGGACGTGGTGTTCAAAGCCGTGTTCCGAAACTGGAACACGAACTCATAGGTCTACCCTCCCAACCCGACCCGCGACCGATACCTCGGCGACACCACAGTCCAGATCGGCTGGTTAGCTGAGGATGCTCCGGCACCTCTCGCGGAAAAAAGAACATTGCGCTGACGGCCCAATGCTTCACTTCAGCCACCCCTGCGCAGGAGGACATCCTCCCTCGTGGACATCGACCTCTGTGTAGACCTGTTGCACGGCCTGTATTGGCATGCGCAAGAGGCCATCAGACAATCATCCGCCCACCACTACATTGGTGTTGGTACAGGTTTGATGGTACGTTAATCCTCTGGTTTCCAGATTCCTACAATTCACTGACAATTTTTAGAAGATCTGTCGTTAGGATTTCTTCGCTGCGAACAGGAGGGTTGAGCAAGGTGGTTTGGGTGGTTCGGCTTCTGCGTTTCGTTGGTCTTGGTTCTGGTGGTCTGTGGCTTGGTTTTTTTCTTTTCGTCCCTTATTGTCCATGGACCCTGATAGAAGGGCTTTTGGACATAGGGTTCTTTTCTTTCTCCGATAAGTATTGCATACAGCATATAAGGGAAGGTTAACCTCTGTCGAGTACTCATCGCATCTTAACAGGATCGCTCCCCAACGTCCATTTCAAGTCCCAGCAGACCTCAAGGCATGGAGTCTTTCGCGAACTTTTCAACTACCGGTGCCATTCCAGCAAAACACACACACACGTATATTTCTTCCATTCTCATTACGACGTCCTGCCATTTTCTCATCATGTATCCGGTCGTTTACATCCCATCTGAGGACTTTTCCCGCTTCCAGGGTGCCCTTAGCCTTGCCAACCAAACCCTCAAACTTGACGCCGGCAGAGGCGATATCTGTCCGGCCACTACAAAAAATGCCCGGAAACTCAAGCAACTCGCAGAAGGAGGCGTGCTTCTGGCATATGGCAAGATAAATCTTATGCAGCGGATAGTGAGCCTGGAGGAGCTTCGCTGTGAGGTGGACGATACATGGAACAGGCTGCTGCAATGTTTTGCGGATGAGGCGAAGTACCGAGACCTGGTCATGGAGCTCCGCCAAATATTCCGTGAGCACTACATCATGAAGTATACGGAAAATGACGCAGAGTCACTGCCACAAGCTCTCCGAAATATTTGCGACGTGGAGCCCTCCGATCGTGGCGTGGACTGTGTACACACCCGGAAGAATCCGAGCTGGGCAGAAATCGTGTCTGGCATGGACGAGGAGCGACCTCTTCTGGTGTCATGGCAAGATGCTCGTCGAAGTCACGCAGTTGCGAGTCATCAGGGCCCCCCGCCGCCACGACCATCTACCCCGTCAACTGATATCGCGAAAGTGGTTGCAGGCCTGTTCTGCGAAGACCAGTGGCAGTTCGTGTGGGATAGAGGATATCGAGGGGAGCTGATCGAGGTGATTGCGGAAAGCACGGCTTGCAATCGGAGGCACAGGGATTTCAATCGCTACATGGATTATCTCCTGACTGGGGACTACATGGCACTGGCAAGGTGTCTTGTCGTCGACAGGCGGCATCTTCAGACGCGCCTTGACAGACCGCAGGACGGGATCCTGAGGTCCCTGGCTGACTCGGAAAATCATTCAGTGGTCTGGCGAATGTTCCGTGAATATGTGCCATATTATGGCCATGATGACTCGGACTGGGCAATAGCAGAATGGCGGCCAACCGATAAGACGATTGCAATGAGTATCTTCCAGAAGCAGCGAGAAGCTCCGCCCGTAAAGCGGGAAAGCCTGAAAGAGTGAGTTACTTGGCCATGTAGCACTGGCCATTTTGAACGCAGAGGGAAGCTTGATATGAGGCGCAACAGGTCCAGAAAAGTCTGGACTTTCTCTCAGCCTGCGTTGGTTGAAAGAGTCATGAGGTATGCGCAACGAAATATCAACAACCTGGCGTCATCGGCAGCTTCAGGCGTCTTATCTTGGGCCGCAAATATGCTTGGTATCTCACAGGCCATCTACAGGCTACAGGCACGAATGGGTCCGCTCTGGCTTTTCGATTTACCGTCCGAGTGTGCCTGTTATCGATCGTTGACGACGTTTCGGATAGTCTGTACGAGTTGAATCGGAGCATGTTTTCTGTGACGGGGCATCGCAGATGATCTCCTGCCTGTGCTGTGGCGGGTCAACAGCCCGGGCGATCTAATGGGCGACGACGAGAGCTACAAGCGCGCGCGCAATGCCCTCTTCAACGCAGGTTTTTGCGGAATTGTAACACCAACATTCAAGTATACGCCAACCCGACTCGCGAGCGACTCCTTGCCGATGATACTGCTCTCGTCAGCTGCCTGGCCGAGGAAGCACCTGCAGCAAGTCACCCACATCCGAACATAACTACAATCTCCTTCGACTTCGGACAGAGGCCACTATGAAGTGGGACGATGCCGAGTTAAAGCGTTACGGCACCACGAAGATGGCTTGGGTGGTTTACTGGACGAGAAATCGGTTGCGCAGGTCTTTGACCGCGGGCACCCACGGCAGGCACACAGCCGTTCACGGCATCTCGCCCGGCAAAAAGTCCTGCTCACCCGAGAATGCTTCACCACGCCCGTCCCTGATCAGATGGACATGATGAAGCTTGTGGACATCGACCTGTGCGTGGACCTTCACTATGGGAAGTTCGTTCCTGGCTATCCGAGTGGGTAGTAGGTATCGACGGCAATAGGGTCAACAACGAAAACGACGGCGACGCGGAGCCTGTGCGCAGCGTGGGAAGGACAAGTGGGACAACTCGGAGTGGGCGGGCAATAAGCTCAATAGAGCAAGGATGATTAGGGCCCGGATAGATCGGCTGAGACGTGTTCATCCAATGCCAAATGCAAAGGCGGCCAGAAGTCTCCGTCGGGGCTGTCAAATTGAAACTGGGGTAGGACTCTAATATCTTCAGGGGTTGCGTGCAACTACTGTCACATGACTCGTACTTCAGCACTAGAAGGACCAAGATCAACAAAAAGCACATGGCGGGAAATTTCTACACTTTAATTTTCATGTTCGCAATATCCGTAATTCCAACACAAACGTGCCTAATGAGTAAGTGCGATACATGACCTCGTGTAGTTTGGTGCAGCTCCTCTGGCTTGACTCCTCGATAAGAACACCAGGGAGGCTCCGCGTGGCTCATGTATCAGCTAAAGGCGACTTTTCAAGTGTCTTGAACCCATGTTAAAGCGATAACTGATCTGTGTCATACCCTCATCGGCACAATGCGCCCACCGGTTGCGGCAGCAAAGTGATGTGGAGTTCGCGGATTGTCAAGAAGCTAGAGGTCAGCGAACTGCAATCATGACTCAAAGACATTGACTTTTGTTTACGGCCGCAATGAGGACCGTGACCCGTCGCAAATTGTCTCTACGTGGAAATATACCTCAGTGATCTACTATTTTTAATATTGTCGAAGCTATGAAAGACGTACATATCGGCCTCCAACTGCTACTGGAATCGGTTAGCTACCTTACCTCAATCACTCTTTCACACCACTCTCGCTTTGAAACCTCGATAGACCTTCTCATTACCGACAACATGAAGTCCTCATTCATTTTCGTCGCCGTCGTGTCCTTCCTTGGCACCGCTTCGGCTGTCGATCTAGTCTGCTACGGCACCGGAGTTCCTTCACCTATCAGAAAGGGTGATATTGAGTTCGCTATCAAGAACCGGCCGACTGAGTTGGGCATTCCCGGAGGCACAAAGTTCACATACCGCTTCAAAACTTGCATCGACCCTGAGAACAGTCCCAAGGAGGTCGCTGTAATTACAACTCCAAGCAGTAAGTTCTTAGTGTCACTGATTCTACATTCGTGTTGCCGGAATCAATTGGCCCTTGCCAGCTCTTGCTTCGCCAACGGACCTTACAAATCTGCCCTGTCATCTCTCGCCGTAGCCCGTGCTGCTTTATTATCCAAGTCGAATTTGCTAGCCAGTACAAACTAGTCACGAGAGAAGGATCGGTTAAGCTGGCGAACGGTGTCATCGAGTGTAGCACTGACGGACCCCCGGATTCCACCTGCTAAACGCGGAGGATTGTCGTTTGAGCGCTGCTATTTTGAGATATCAAATTCGTTCCCAAAAAGTTCTCCTTGAGTCGCTTTCTTGAAATTGTTGATTGGTGGCCACTACCTAAGTTGTGAATGCGGTTGAGAGCAACACTTGAGGCTTGACGCCCTGAATTATCTGCTACAGCACAATTCCACGCTGGTCGCTTCCCATCTCAAGACTTGACCCTACCTGCATCGTGCCGGGTTTCCTGGTACATTTGCTCCTCACCCAGGTACTGCGCGTCGTATCTGAATCGATCCTTCGAGATAGTGGTTGGGAAAGAGTCCGTTCTTCCCTTCCATCTGCCCGCATATCGCAACTCAAACAACATGCGCATGACTTGCAGGTTTTCATCTCGCTTCCATCTCTTTGCTTTTGTTGCTCCGTATCCTGACTTCTTCTCCAAGAATATCGTTGCAGGCTCCAGAACAAACGACAGCCCGATGACTACCAATCCCACGGCTAGTAGAAGAAATAGCCCCAAGATAGAAAAGTTAAGTGTGCCCTGGGCATCCCTGGTAGTTTGGGACTTGCACATTGTTTCGTGTGCATCTTGCATCTGCTCGTCGGCTTCCGAGCTATTTGCGCTAGTATTCCAAGCTTTGAAGACATATCCCGACACAGTGATCGAGGGACCTGTGGCATACTCCATCACTTGGTGCTGTAGCTTGGATAGGGCATCGGCGAAAAGGCGTCCCATCTCCCTTTTCCATTGATCAGAGGGTAATTTGAGCTGCGTCAGCTGCGCTACCATCTCTTGTGCCTCGAGAAAGCTTTGTGTGCGGGTCCATATCAAGTGGTAGAACGACGATATCGAAAGATGGAATAACAGTCGCCCTATAGTTGCTAGTTGTGCCGGGTCGAACTCCAAACGCTCTTCTCGAGCGCTTGACATGAGCTCGCCACTCCCTACAAGGCCAGTGTAGATGCCGTTGTTGGGATTGCAAATCTGATGCCTGTCGGCGCAAGCAATGGGACTCACGTATCGATCGGGTTGATAGTAAGTGACATTACCCTCGGTAACCACAGGAATATTGGCTCCAAACACAGGATCATCGTTTGGATGTACGTGGAGGACGGAGTTGGGTGCGATAAACATCAACGTGATATCTCTGTGGTCGGGGGCTAACGCATCTATCGGTTGCCAGTAGTTGTCGGTTTTGTGAGCGAATGAGAGGAAGACTTCGGTGCCATATCCCGTATGCATGTTCTGTCCATATTTGTTGTAGATATGCGTGTAATTCCGAGTTTCCGTGATTCCATAGAGATATTTGACCAGAACGTTGTCTTCCCATCCTAGAGCCTCTGCTTCGCTTCCGTTGACGTCTCGAGCGAACCTTGACCCTGTGATGAGTGGAGCACACACGGTTTCTCTTTGGTACTTGACGCGATCTTCTTCAGGTCAGTTGATACCCAAATGCATTTGGGAATCGATCACCTCAGACTCCATTCTGAAAGCGTTGGATCCCACGCAAATGTCGTCCGCAAAGGGGCAGTCGACAGACTCACTTGTCCAGCGTATCGAAGAGACCGGAAGATTGTTGCACGAGGCGGCTGAGGAATTTGTATAGCACTGTCGAGCGTAGACTGAAGCCATAGAATTGTCGTAGGTCGATTTCTGTTGAAGGGCGTCTCTGTCGGCCTGTTGAAACGCACCACAATCGCCTGCAGCCAATAATCGAAATTGCGTGGCACCATCCGAGATACGAGACGAGAAGATCGCTGCAACTGCAAAGACCCCAACGTATAAAACCCCGCCAATGGCCCATGGAAGTGTTCTGAGGAGTGGGTAGTTCGCGTAGCCCCGCCAATTCCAAGCCTGACGGAGGAACAGCCCGGTGGCGGCCATGGGCGTAGGTGTGTTTCGGAGAATGAGTTGTCGTTGGTAGTACAATCCATCATGTTCACCCCCAGATGCAAGGATCTGATGGCATACAAATGTGACAATCCTCCAGAGCCTCGTTGCGACAACGGTGACGAATGTTGCGATGAAGGCAAGCAGAAGAGCCCCATCGCGAGCGGACATGGTGATCGTGGCGCCTAGGACTCTGCCATGGCTCCAGTCAATCCAGACTCCCGTGTGGATTTCCTGAGACATGATGGCGAAGGACGTCGGGTCCAGACGTTGTTTTTTGTGCAGTGGTCAATCTCGCTGCTGACATTCGCGGATTTCGCTCAAAATCCTACCGGACCAACTCATTCTTAAAGAGTTTGATCCGGAAGAATTGATTGAGTCAACTGCCCGCCCTCGTGACAATTCCCGTACCGCTGATTGGAATGGGTTGTGATAGCTCCACCACTACTCTGATTCGATGCCAAGAAATGTGGCTGAAAGCTGAAAATGCATCACGCTACAACTTCCGCGAACCGCCTTGGCGACTCAAGACAGGGTGTAATGCACGGCGGGTCCTGGAGCACCTGTCATGGGCTTAGTCTCTCTTAATTCGATCAATGTCACATCGTATGACGACCATCTTGTTTGAGCGACACGCATCAGGACTATTGCTTCTCGCATATGGCCCAGGTTGTGTCAAGACGAAGAGATCTGGGGGAGCTCTATTCCTCTTGACGGTGATATGATTGACGAGTCGCCTCAATGGAGGCTCGGAAAATACTCGTATCAAGTTGGAACCCGTTCGACATCCCTGGGAATGTTTTCTATGTGCCCAAGAGCTTGCCCAGAAAAGCGATCATTTCCGCACCTTGGCCTCGCTTAAGACTTCCAAATATGCATCCCATTGGCCACAGGATCTCGACCAGGTACTTGCAGAGACAGGACCCATCAGTATCGACCGATGCGTTCACGTGCGCGTAGAAGCATCCGGCCATGCAACACCCTCAAGCAATTGTTGAAAGTGGCAAGCTTTCACATATCGCAATAACAAATCAGAATGCCTGCAACGTCTCGGGCTGGCTACGGGTCTTCCGTTCGATTTTGAAATTGGAGATTGACGTCATATGAGCGGGCATCTCGGAGACAAGAGCTTCTTAACCCAGACGTATAGGGCGACTGAGACAGGAATCAAAGGGTCAATAGAGATTGAAGGTACGATGAAGACCAAAAATACGTCAAAGACGAGAGGTCCAATGGTGGTAGTACTCTACCCGGTCGGTCAGCAAACTCAACTACAATGCATGATTGGTGTTATGACTATCTATGTGTCGTAATAAGAGACCAAGATGTTACTGAGAAGTCATGATATCCTTGATGCGTTCCAGCCTCTCCTTGCCCTGGTCGATTTCAACCTCCAAGTTCTGTCTGAGTTCCGGGTTCTCTTCGCTTTCTATTGCAACATTTTCGTCCCTAATGATGTCAAAGGATGTGCTCATGAGATCAAGCTCATCCTTGATCGATTCCTGGAGCTCCTTCTGGAATTCATCTGCCAAAGTCTTCCATCTTCTTCGGAACTCTCGCATGTGATTCATGAAGAAGTCTTGGCTCTGCACCGTTCTGTTAATGATGCCTTTTCGTCTTTGGTCGCTTCCCCTGCCTGTCATCGAATATCAGCCACGTGTAGAGACGCCGGGATAGAGACCCAAGGTAGCATACCATACTCCATATTACAGCGCCTGTAAGATTCTTCCATGGCCTGACCGACGATCGAGGTCCGGATTGCTGTGAGAGCATCTACTTCTAGGGTACTTTTAGAACAGTTAGCATGGACCTAGGTTTGGCTGAGAAGAATACCTCACCCAAGGTCATCCTGGAACGCCTCCCTCAACGACTCTATTCGAGATAAAATTTGATTGGTACGCGCGAGCAATACCTCCCCAATGGCATTGTTGACTTCAGGGAAGGCTTCGAGTTCCGCGGCTAGAAGTCAAGCGATCAGTACATGCCGTCCCTAAAACTGCCTCTTAGCCCCTACAAGCATCTGCTTCCATCGTGGAGTCAAATCTGCGACCATCGCGGCGATGATGTCCTGATTCCAATCATGAGACCCTACGGCTGGGGTGCAATAGTTTCCGTACTGACGGCAGAACGCACTGTAGGTCTCTGATAGATTTGATCAGCGGGTAGTTGAGACTTTGCGACGGAATCCAGACTCACGATGCGCCCACTACAATCATTCTTAGTCAAAATACTGTGCAGATTGGCTTGATATACTCACACCGGTCCATTCACTCGTAGAGTTTACGGCTGTTCTTCTCCATCGATCTGTTCGTTGATCTAGGTGGTTTCAATCAGCCTTTTGGATCAATATAACCAGGATGCAAAAGTGACCCTACCATCACACACCTGGTTCTTGAAATCCTGTTTCGTTGCTTTACCGACAAGTCTTAGATCTGAACGACAGCCCGTAAAGTTCTGATAGTCAATCAGTACAACACGAGCCAATGATGTCGGCCTTTCAGCCTACCTCTTTCAGCTGACGCTCTATCTTGTCCAAAGCTCTGCGAACAGCCAATTTCTGTTCTGCATTGGCGCTTCCCGCCCCCGACTCAACCCATAACCCGACTTCTCCAAGCAAAGCAGGTATGTCATTGGTGACAAATTTGGTGGCAAGTCTCAACTGACTATCCGCGATGATGGAGAGACAGTGCTTCCGCAGAGCAATGATTCCGCTAAGTTGCAAAGAGGGGATTACCTCGTCTTTCGGCAATATAGCCTTGGACCAGTACTCCGTGTTGCTGATGCAGAAAACATGAACAACCCCACCCCGGATCTTGTTCTGATAGCTGGCTTGAAGCTTCTTGGTAACATCTGCGTTTCGAGTCTCGATCAAAAATGTTTTGAGACTGCATTTGAAAGGTAAGCCTCAGTCACTACTCGCCGCCATTCTGGTAAAATACTTACTCATGGATTCTCTGTTCCCAGATTTTCCTAAAGTCACATCGTCAGCAATCTGGATCGCGAAAGATAAGGAGATCGTACTCGGTCTTTCTTAAGTTCCGATTAAGGTCATACACCTCGTCTTTCACTTCTTCTGCGAGGTCTTCGTCATCATACTTATCCAAGAAACGTTTGATCTCGTCGATTTCGCCCCTGGCAGTCGCAACTTCGTCGCTGAGCTGCTGTATACGTTTCGCTCGTTGTCCTTTCCAGTCTTTCTTTGCCTCCGCCGCTTGGATAACCTAAGCACTCAGTATTAGAAAGACTGGAGCATGTTTGGGTTTCAGCAAAGCCTTACATCAGATCTAGTGCAGACGATTCCCACGTTACTCAGACCGGCTCTTCGCGCAAGCTCAAATACGCTCGCCACGCCCACATCCGTCGTTGCGCGGCCAATATTGCACACAGCAAGTACCTCGTCGCATTCGAGTAAGTATCGTTCTGTGATGCTTCGTCGCGCAGAGTTCAGGTCCCGAAGTCCTTTGATCAAGGCATGAGTTATTCTACTTGTAATCACACTCTTTGTGTTGCACTTACCAGGAAGGTCTACGAGAACCAGTCCCTTGCTCAAGATGTGCGCGTCGAGAAATACCCTGTGATGTGTGAGCAAAGACACGTCATCACTTTTGGTAGCAAAGGATCTGCTTACTTGATCTTTCGTACGAAGGGCCAAATTGCAGGGCCCTGCGCTCCAGGCGCCTCCGATGTGAGTTGTATCAAGAAGTCCGAGCAGCCTTCCTTGGAACTTCGGAAGTGACGTCCTCCGAACCGTGGAACGCCATCCCGAAGCCAACGTCGCAAGGTCGACAACACACGAGCTTCCGGCTCTGTTGCAAGGAAGGCCTCGTTCTCGAGCCGCCCTCGGAACAGGGCTCGAAAAGTGTCCCGAGCAACAGCAGCGTGCTCCTTAGCCTCCTCCAGCCCATCTGCTACAGTCATTTCTTCCGCATGTAAGTGAAATCGGCGGTATGACTGCAATAAATCGGTGACTTGTTTCATCAAATCGTCCTGACTAAACAGCTCCACGTCAACTTGGAAATCGTCCCTCTCGTCGTAATGATACTCCGTGACAACACAAGTACAGGCCGCTCCGCTATTGCTCTATAAAGTAATCAGTGAATATCTTAACCTCATTTCAGAATCGATGCATACCGTTCTAGCCAGACCCTCTTGATGTAGGAGAGAGTTCAAAAGACTGCTTTTGCCTGATGTGTGTTAGCTGGAGGCGTCGGTTCCCATTAGACAGCCAATATCTTACCGACGCCAGAGTCCCCAACAAAGCCGACGTTCCGAGTCGAGGGGCACTGGAAACGAGACAATTCTTTGGCCCGCTTGTGTAGCCTCCTGATGGCGGAGTCCGGATCTACGTGGAGTTGGCTGCTTCCCAGAACCCGAGCCAATCGAGACATGAACGCCTTTGCCTCTACAAAAGCATTTTGGACGTCCGGGTGATGGAAGCGATCAGCAGGCAGATCTTCGTCTCTCACATCGTGAGGGGCCTGAGTTGTTCTTGACACCCTCCGTGATCGACGAGGAGGTCGTGGGCTCAAGGACGTTTGTCGAAGCCCGAACACGGGGGAACTTACTTCTGGCTCTTGGTTTTCCGTCGTGGCGGAGACAGACGGAAGAGCTTGTTGAAGTTCCGCCATTCCTAACCCACCAGAGCCACCATCAAGGGTGAGTTCGCCCAGAAGAGGCCCGATTGCCTCAATCCCTGCAGTACTTCGTGTGCCACTGGCCCTCAATGAGCCGTGTTGACGAAGAATGTGTCCGCCATTGGTAGGAACAGTGGATGGAGATGGAGTTGGACTCGACACAGAAGGCGTTCTCAGTGGACTGGTCGACGACCTAGAAGTTGGGTCGGGAGTGGCAGCCCTGCTTTGGGGCCGACCTCCTGGAGAAAACACAAATTCGCTCGTGGTCTCGGGTGTCTGCCTGGTTTGAGTCGAGGAAGGTGATCCATGGAAGATGAACATGCTATCTCTTTTAGGAGCCGGAGACAGGTTCTGTTCGGTGTCGGAAGACGACGCTGACGAATGGTCGGAGTCGACAGGTCCATGGCTCGAACCCCGCTCTTCGTCTTCTTCATCTTCCGGTTCGGGGGAAGCAGGCGAGAGAGTTCGGGGCGTAAAGTCGGCTGGGGACGTTGAAGATGATTGAGTGGCCGCAGAACCAGCTGCGGGATCCCCCTCAGAATGATAATATTCCTGCTTTGAAGTTAGGCAATTCTTTTACTGAAATGATGAATACACGTACAGCGATCTTCATTGCTAACCAGAAAAACGTTCTGATAACTGTAAGAAAGGTAGGAAGAGTTACACAGGGATATAACGTCCTGTTTCTGAGCAGGTGAGCTCCTTAAGATTGTCCATCACAACACAGCCTGCACACCCCCACCACCCCCCAGCCAAGTCCAACGGTTTGAAGCGGCCAGATGTCTCAGTTTTGAGATCGCATGCTGTCCTGGCTATCTCATTTCCAGAGGGTTTGCCCACTTCCAGGCCCGGAGGCGGCGCAGTCCTCCCCGTTGGTTCCAAGTTCAGCCATAGGCCAAGGGTCCTCGGCCGCACCAACACCAACGACCAACAGAGTAAACGCGCGCCAACCCGAAGCTCATTGGACTTACTGATTCAATTTGTGACACACTGAGTCAGTTATATGCATATCTAGTGGTTTCACTCTGGAATTCGTGCATCTGCTGCAGGCAGAGAGGGTCGCGTGAGTTTTACTATCCGGACAGAATGGATAGCGTGAATGTCGATGATGAGGACGACAGGGTCAATGGAAAGGGCTTTGATAGAAACAACGACAGGGATAACCATAGTGACGACGTCGAGAACGATAATGGGAGTAAGGCGAAGACGACGACGACAGGACGGAATGGCATTCAATATATTATATACCTGGGCAGTGCTCCTCCCAGTCAGCAAAGCTCAATCTCATGTATAGATCGTGCTGCGACTTTGCCGCCAGCACATTCTCCAAATGGAAAGAAAATGGCCAATTAGACAGCCAGCTCTCGCGCTCATGCGGCCCCCGGCACCCTCCGCAGAAATACTACGTTACAAAACGCTGTCAAAGTTGAGCCCGAATTGAACATCTTGATCAAGACCTCCCTGCTCGCCATCGCCCGCCAACCCCGGCCACAGCGACCCAAACAGGTAGTTCTCGAAGGATGTAAAGTCCGATGTACCGCCTTCGAGAACCGCCAGGTCAGAAGCTGTTGATGCAAACATACGGTCCTTGTATTCAGATGCATCAACACTGTCGGCGCCAGAATGAGGGGGGTCCTGCAGGGTCGCCTTGGAGGGTGTGTCGGCCACCGGAGTTGCTGATGAGGTAGTGTCATGTTGAGCAGCGGCCACTCGTTTTGATCCTTTGAAGCTCCACAGCTTTTCCAAAAGATCGCTGTATCCATGGCAGATATGCGACTCTACCGATGAAACCTCCTTCAGAGCAACGATGAACTGTTGCGTCAGGCTTGCGACAGCATCTTTCTGAGTGTTTCCCTGGATTGCGTCTGCGTCTAGAGCCTTGTGCAAGAAGACAGCAGCATACAGGCCATATCTAAAGTCATCGATCAGCGTTTCTCGCGAGCTGAATCTCCAAAAAACTTACAAGTGATACCGCGACGGTAGATACCGAAGAGTGTGCCTCGGGTGCAGTTCGTTCATGACACCTAGCAAACTCCTCGCAGCGCTCGTCGCTCCAATTATGTACCTTGTATCTGGAGACGACATTATGCCTTGACATCGTTTTCCAGCATGTCTCTGCCCTTCTGATGTTCGTGGGCTCAATGCTCGTGTCACAACGGCATGGAACGAGAAGGCGTTGGTGTACAAGCACACATACTCATACAGCAAGCGTAGAGCTGCTCTTAGATTTGGCGAAACGTTGAGAACTTCCCATCGCGAATCCCAATGCGTTGCGGATTCCATGAAGTCGTCAAGGTATCGAGGATAATCTCCCTCATGGGTCATAGATAGTGTCCTCTCAGTTGAAGAATACAGAATCGCATGGGCGTTGTGCAAGATCTGGGTAAGCTCCAGATTAGCTTGCAAGACTGAAGCAAAGTCCTCGTCTGTTTTTCCAGACGCGGGTCGCAGAGTCGGAAAGTCTTTGGCAGTGAAGTTCGACGACAGGGACGGGCCTCGGGACCAGAAGGATTGGCCGAGGCGGACCGATATTTGTCGATCGGCGATGTAAGTGACTATTAACTGTCAGTCTTAGTCCTACCATCGTCATCAAGTTCCTACTCACACATCCAGATTAAGCGACACTGGTCCTCGTTCTGAGACGTGCTGCTGCTGTTGCCCCTGAAAGCTGCTCGGTCCAGACGAAGAGCGTATCCCAGTCTCACAGCCTGGCCAACTAGAGACCAGGTCGTCCTCCCCTCTCTAAAGACGTCTTTCGGATTCCCAGAGGTTAGATGTTTGCTCTCAACGTGAGGCAACCATTCGGATAGCAGCAAGAGACCTTCGACGGTTCGAGGAGTTTGCGTCCACGGAATCGCGAGCAGAACCTGAAGCAGCAAACTCTGAGTGTGGTTCCAGCAATAGCGATGAACAACCGAGTGTTTGGTGGAGTCTCTGGATGCGATAGTGAGGATTACGGTTAGGAGGAAGAAGTCAACCCTACGGATGCGTTCCAAAGCCGACGATCCGAGTAGGTGGGCTGGTACTAAGGGACAAAAGGGATGGTACTCCCGTGCATATCTTTCCGGTCAGCAGGACATAGATAATACGAGGGTCTCAAAAGTCACATTGCTAGAAGCTCTGAAACCTCGTCCGGATGAATCACGCCGATTTGTGTCAACTCGTAGTCATACAAAATTGACCTCTGTTCCCTTAAAGAGCCATCCACGTCGCGGTAATTTCTTTTCTCGACATGGCTAACTCTGCCGGCTGCTGGGTTTACCTCGGATTCCACTGACCTTTCTTCCGCATAGTCAGGATCAAGGACATACTGGTGGCCTCCCCTGGGACGATTCTCCCAGGATACAGCAGGGCCAGATCGCGTCAGGATATGCAATGCATCAGACGGATTTCTAAGTCCCATCTCGGTGTTCTCGTCTACTTCATGCATGTCCTCGTCACTAGCATCTCCCGCCTCTTGCCCCTGCTGGATGAATCCCTCGACATTAACCGCTGACGATGCAAGTCTTGGAGAGGGTTTCGGAGATTCCGCCTGTTGACTTGAGGCGCCATCAGCATCCTCAACCGCATACTTCCGAGACCGTTCACGATCCGGTATGATACATTTACTTCCGGAGTAGTAACATGATACACAAGGAGGCTTCATGGGCTCCCCCACCCCTTCACTAGACTGAAATTAGCAGCGCTTACAACTAAGCTTCCCCAAAGGCTCTCTTACAGGTTACACTTTGACTTGCGACAGCGACACCTGACACAAGCCCGATAAGACCTCTTTCCCGTCCCCAGGGTCATTTTTGGAATGCTCTGAATCTTCCAGATAGTGTCTGCCGTGATGATTCCACTCAGGTCAGAATTTGGATGTCGCCGGTCCGAGTCGGCAATAAGTAGTGGGGTCTAAGCACGTCCGTCGGCAACGGGCGGCAAGGGACGGTAGCGGGCGGATGCGGACGGTCGCGGGCCGCAACGATAAATACATTCCAAAGACACATGAGATCGTATCATTTATACATTGTTCAAGCTATTATCTCAAAGCATCAAACTCAAATCTTTGGGGACCCTTCACGGCAACCCCTGTCTCACATCAGTATGCTCATTCAGCCCCCAAGCATGGCTACTGTCATCATGCACAGTCGCCCGCCTCATGTCCCTACTGTACTTGTAAGCGATCTCCCCTCCCACTGCGCGGTGCATCGTCGCCGTGTTATCCCAAATGACTAGGTCTCCTACATCCTTCCACTCCACCATGACACGGTACTTGTCTTGCGTCGCATGCGCAAATAGCTTCTCGAACAGTTCCTTCGACTCCTCCGCCCCAAGGCCTTCGATATGATGAACATGCATTGCAAGATACAAGTTCATCCGGCCGGACCTCTCATGCCTCTGTACGAGTCTGTGCCGTCCCATAGGATAATCTGCCGGTTCGAAACGCGCGAAATGCTTCGGCGCAGCCAACTTCTTCGAATGGAGAATGGAATGGCATGCAACGTAGTTGTTCTCCAGAAGCTCCTTCTTGAAATTCTCATCAAGATCATCCCACGCCGCCCTGGTATCGCAAAACTCCGTGTTGCCCCCCACACCCGGCGGCGGCAGCTCATGCGACAGGAGAAGCGAGTACCCTGCCCTTCGCGGGTTGAAGCTCGAGTCCACATGAAAGAAAGAATTCCCTCGATTAGCCTGCGCACGTGGACTCGCAGGGTCGACGAGCGAGCCGTCAGCTTCCATGTTGCCTACGTCAAACAGCTCATCGTACTTAAGCCGGTTGTCGCGGCCGGCCTTATTGTAAGGTTTGACGTCGTCGAGCTCGCCGAACATGCGAGCAAGCGCGATATGAGTTTCGTCAGTTAGGCCAGTCTTGCGAAGAACGGCGACGCCATACTACACAATGATTAGCTACGTAGATATTCGTTGGAGATATAGACATTGTACCTTGGTGACTAGATCCTGAACCAGTTTGAAGTTCTCCTCGTCGTTACACGGCGCGAAGTGAAGCCCTTGAACTTCCACCTCAAAGCCTTGACTAATCTCTCGGATTTGAGGAGTGCCGAGGGTGGCGGTAGTTGTCTGCGTGGAGGTAACCGACATAACGTTGACGTTTTGGTTGAAGAAAGTGGTGCGAACAGCAGAGTCTAGCTTGAGAACGGTAGTTGGTTGGAGATAATGTTGCGGTAATAGTGAACTGCGACCGGGGAATCGGAGGTGTTTATATAGACAGTGAACCATTCCGATAGTTCATCTCGTTGGAGATGGAACACCAAACAGCGAATAGGCGAAGCTCAGGATGCCCGTCCCTTGCCGCGGGATGGGACGGTATCTACACAGTGATGCCGCCATCGGAAATACAGTACACTACAGTAAAGGTGAATGCGGGGAACGGCTGCTGCAGATCTCGTCGAAATGTTGCCTGCGCAGGCCTGTGACGATACTATTGCATATTTCTCGTTCATAGCATCCTCTTCCCACTGCTGGCTATCGCAAATATTGACCCGTTCGTAGTTAAACTTCATTATCTGCTCGTGGATGGTTGAGCGGAACTTTATTGACTCGTAGAAAGCTCCCCGTTACTGACAAAAACAACCAAAACGGCAGCATAACTAGATATAATTCAGCTTCAACGCATTTAAACTCGTCGGCGGTACTATAAACCCAGCATGGATTTCACAACATGAAAGATTGGACAGAGAATTGAACTCACGCAGCTGTAGCAGCAAATATCTCTGCCCGCTTGGCCGTTGTGATCAAGCCAATGTTCGACGCGAAGAGAATAGAAAAAACCGAAATGAGAGCAAGTTTTGGCGTGCGGTTCTGTACAAAGTTCAATGCTATGATGGGGCCTAATAGAAAGATGACTGCCGTAATTAAAGCTACCAAGTTGACGGCGACGGTTATCGAACGCTGATTAAAGCGGGCAAAATAGTTGACGCCGTCTCCAGATATTTGCTTCTTTATTCAAAACTTTGTCAGGCTCACTGTGGTGAAAGGTAGGATGGTGAAATTTAACGTACCTCAGTTACCCAGTGACGTTGAAGAAATCTGGACAAGTAATCCACCTCATTGGAATTCTTCAACGTAACTAGATCGGCGGGGTCCTTCAGAAATCCTTTTGCCTTGCCACCCAGCATGTGATGAGGCTTTTCGAAAAAATGTCGAACCGCGGCTAGTGGGCGTTCTTCGGGATGCTCCAACTGCGCAATCTGGCTTTGCAACAGGAGCATTTCATCTATGACGGGAACTCAGTAACTCGCAACCAGGTACATCAAGCTTACATATATTAAAAGAGTCGTCATTACGGTGCTCACGCAACCTCTCGCGTAGCTCCTTTATCAGATTCATTCGTTCCTTGGCGTCCTGTCGAAAGCTCGTCGTCCCCGTTCGGGACTGCTCAACGAGCGTCTACCATGTGCTCGCGGCGTCCTTCAGATCCATATCGTCGCTCTGTACGGCAGTTAGATGCATATGTTCCAGATGCTTTTCCAACTCGAGAATCTCGCTCTGCATGTAAAGCAGGTTCGCGGCGGACAGCGCATCGAACTTGCGGAAAACGAGGGTTTCATTGTCGACGTCTCGCGCCAGCCATGATGCTGCCGCCAGATATCCACCCTGTCTTCCCAAATTCTCGTCCTTGTCCATTTCTGGCCGTCGAATGAATGCTTGTTTGACTGATAGATGGTGTTGCAACTTATGCGCTGGATTACGGGGAAACGCACCGGCTAAATCGTACGGTAATCTTGCGGGCGTCATCCCGCTCATGAGGAAGACACACTAGGCCCGTCGTATTTGCGCCAATCATCCTCTTGAGGCTCAGACATCTTGGGGGCCCAGCTTCTTCCAGTGACCTGTCTGCCTTGGCAGGACGATTGAAACAGCCAGAAGTCGCCTTACGCTCTAGGGGATGATGCTGACTTCAAATTTCCTCCCGCACAACAATCCCGTACACATCGCCCTGATTGCCCGCAGACATCTACTACTACAATCACGAAATCAATCTTACATCTTTCAAGGAATCCCTCATCTCTGTAGTACATTTCGCCACAAAACTGCGAGTAACCCGTCTGAAAGCTTGCGTGCTTCGCAAGCTGGGAGTCCGCAACAATGTTGGAGGAAACGCATGGCCTCATGACGGAGTCTTTTGACACAAGAAGTGAGGCTCGCATTTTTTGGGTAGGATTCCGCAAAGCCCTCTCCCCATCCTCACGCTTTTGGCCGGCAACTAATTCGCAGCGGTGTTTTCCCAGATCCAGAAATGAATAACTGCCATGCTCCTGCGAACGATCCTACGAGCAGCGCCACGACTAGCGAGCTTGACACCGCCCTATACCCTGACCCTGGCACGGAGTCCGACTTCATCATTGAGAACAATCCCTTCGCTTTCACTCCGGGTCAACTGAGCAAACTCGTTAATTCTAAAAGCTGGCCGTTGTTTCAAACTCTCGGTTTGGACGCATGGCTGAATCTGAACGAACGCGACAGAGTGACCATCAACTTTGATCAACTATTCGATGGCAGACGGAGGTCTTCATTGGTGCAAAGGTCTGTGGTATACAGAAAACAGATGCCAATGCGACGAGGGCTGGCGCTGGAAGTAAACGGAACTCTCAATGGAAGGTCAGTGGTGGCGGTCCCCGACACAGGATCCTGCCTGAACTTGATATCCGAGAAGAAAGCAACATCGTTGGGTCTGCAGCCCATACCCGGCACGCATGGCCCAATGTCTCTGCCAAACGGGGTCAAGGTCATGTCACCAGGCCAGGTCCAAGTGACCTTCAGTTTCGACAGAGAAGAGGAAACGCACACGCTCCTTTGTGGCATCCTCCCCAGAGCGACTCGTGATTTCGTCCTTGGCAGCAGGTTTCTCAAGACCACCAAGACAATGACCCGCTACACGCACAGGATAAAGAGAGTCTTCCGCAGCCTGACGCAGCCATCGCTGAACCTGATCGGTGCCGAACAAGACCTCTTCAGCGGCTACATCAACGGCAGCGAATGCCTCGCGGTACCGGACACAGGCTCAGATATCATGGCCATGTCACTCGAACATGCCTACAAGCAGGGTCTGAAGGTTCGCAGCAAGGAGTGTCATCGGACGCTGATCGAGTTCCTCGACGGGTCGCGGGTGTTGACAGACGGAATCGCTCACGCAGATTGGCAGTTTGCCCCCGGGGAGGAGCCTATTAGCTGCGACTTCCACGTCATCAAGGGCTTGCCTGTCGATGCCATCCTCAGCAACACGTTGCTCGATGAGTTTGACGTGTTCAGCCGCTATGAGGAGCGCATTGGTTCGGCGGAGAGCCTAGAGTCTAGTATGGGCATCTACGGTATCGCGCTTGTCGAGGTCTGTGAACAGAAGATTCGTTCTCTATCCGACAGTTTCTTGGACGATAGTAAGTTCCCATGACACTCCGTATCATCCCAGAAGCACTCTGACTGACACGCCATCCCCAGTAACTTCAGACAACCCCTTCACCCTGGAGAAGGTTGAGCGTGAACGCGCACGACGAGACGAAATCCGCGACACCATCGCCCAGATACCCGACGAAACCGTTCGAGCAGCCAAGCAAGACGAAGAACACTTGCGGAAATGGCGATGGGATGACCTCAGGAAACGCCACCTGGAAGAGAATTCCAACCGTGCTTCGACGCTGGATGGGAATAGCGGAGCTGGCCAGAGGGATCGAAATAGGGGTGGCAGTGGCCGTATGCCCATAGCAATACAGCCAAACCATGCTGGAACCAATCGACTCAATCGTCTGACGGTGGAAGATGGCACTGCTTTGCAGGCCACGCAGCAGACTCGGACAGGACTTGAAGCTCTAAGAAGACTTTTTCGTTAGCCTTCGAGGGGAAGAAGAACCGCAACTGCTTAAGTTACCATTGTACACATACGGAGCGTCACGTCAACCTCAAGAGTGGAAATGATTTATAAACCCAGGGGACGTCACTTTGGGAGCATGACGACAACAAATATTGGATTCGATTGGAAGCGGGCGTTGGTAATTTCTCGGCTCTGGAAAGGTAACTTTTATGGCAGGCGTTTAGACTCATTTAATCCATTAGGAAATCGGACACACAACATGGCCGTACTTCAAACACACCAAAACTGATTCCTCATGCTTTTTCACCTAATGCCTAGTTGATGTATCAACAATCCAACGCCACATCTTCCCTCCAGCATCGTAAACCCATCTATGTCGTTTACATGCCATTTTCTGTCACCGACCTCAAGCCATCATGTCTTTCAGTCGTCATCACATGTCACCTAGCATACTGAACTTGATCAACAAGGTTAAGAGGCTAAGTAACCGTGGGAAATGAAGGTCAATGAACCGGCCGAGAGCACGATAGAGAGGACAATCAAGAAAACAGTAAAACCAATGAGAACAATAAGGAAAAGAGTTCTGCTGGCCGGGCAGTGTTAGTTAGCTATCCGGGCAGTGTCCCCTATGAGTAAATCGTAGTAAGTTATACATAATACTTTAACGAGGACGAATATAGTAGAGAACGATAAATATAGATAACAATAACGACGACAATAATAGCGACGACGACGACGATAGCGACGATAGCGACGACAACGATAATAGTAACAATAAAAGTGAGTATAGGAGCGTATTCACTTTAGTATAGATATACTACTTAAGTATATAGTAGACACTACCTGGATAGCTAACTAATACTGCCTGGCTAGTAAGACTTAAGGAAAATAATAGGGAGAGTAATGTGAATATCAGTAATGTGAATATCATACGCTACACAGCTGACACTCCATCTGTCCCGTCTCCAAGCACCTTCTAAACCACACCTCACCTACGATCTACTACCCAGCATCTACACCTTCTCCCTCCCAGACCCCCTCTATCCTCCGCAATCTTCCATTTCACAGCCCAATTCGCCACCTATTTGACTGATATCATCTAACTCCCCGTAGCCCAAATCACATTCAACCAACCAAAAGGTCTCATCCCCAGAAAATTAAGCAACCTGCAGAACGTGCTTCATCTCAGGCCAAACACCATTTCTGCTTCTGCCTTACTTCCTCCCCATCCACGCAATAACCAGCACCCCCCTCCTCGTCCCAGTGTTAGCTAAAAGCACATCCATTACCACATAAACCATCGTAAACAAGAGACTTGCCTCCATCTCTATCACCACACCAAGAACACCCAAGACACCAGGCTTGCTCTCCCCAACCTCGCAAAGCAGTATTCTTCCTACCAAAGTACCGCGGCATTAAACGGCGCGCCGAGACCATAACCTCGCCTTCTAGAACACCATCCCCGATGAGGCCAACAGCTAAGGTACCATAGAAGAAGTCCCATGCCACCACCATCGCAACGTGACGCCATCACCCAGTCCATCCAACCAATCCTCATCACACCACATCACCACCACAGGGCACTCATCATATTCACTTGAACTGTCGAGGCGACTTTCATTGTCTAAAGGTAATTATACATCCCACGCCTCGTACACCCAAAGGCCCGCCTTCAACCTCAGCCTCGAAAATAAAGATCCCATCCGTTGAGGCGTCAAACAAGAAGATCCTCTAAAGACAAACGTCTAGGGCGAAAGCAACCGCCAGATCCCGGTCCTCGGAAACATAATAATGAAAGAATACACACAAAGAAGCTTTTGTAATAAAGTCTAAAACAGTCAAGACGCAGCAATCTTTCGGCCGCGACTGTTCGTCTCTTGATGCAAATCCGCATAGTAAACCCCGCCCCTCCGACGCCAGGCATGTGTGCGCCCAGCTTAGTTTCCGTCCGATTTCATATTGCTACAAATCCACAAATCCCTTCCCGTATTCTTGTTGTCTTGCCAAAAAAAACGAATGTTCCGTCTCCTCTATCGTGTCAGGTGGTGTCTCAGACCTGGCCGTCCGCGACGGCGAGCCGTTGCTTCAAGGTCTTGGCCTTCTTGCCGCCCACGCGCCGCTTCTTCGCTCCCTTGACGTCGGGCTCTGCCACTGGCGTGGCCGTACCTGAAGTACCGTTGGCTGCGTTGCGATCGTCGAAGTTGCCCTCGCCTGGAAGCCTGTTAGCATGCTAGGGATCAATGGATAAGGGAGAAAACTCACCCTCGTGGTACATCTCGTCCAAACTAAGGTTCTCGTTGACCACGCGCTTGCGCTTGCCACCCTTCTTCTTCTGCGGCTTCTCGAGCTCGCCACTCTCGAGGAGCTCTCTCTCGCGACGCTCAATCATCTCGGCCTGGTCGTCGTCCGCAAGCCACATGGCAATATCACGGTTGCGGTTCTCAGGAGCGCGACGACCAGAGAAATCGACAGAAGCGCCGCCACCCGTGATGACGACACGCTGCACCTCCTCCTTTTGCATAGCACGCTTGCGGATACGTTCTTCAATGGTGCCGCGGGTGATGAGACGGTACACCGTGACCTGGCGAGTCTGGCCCAGTCTGTGTGCTCTGTCCATGGCCTGCGAGTCGATCGTAGGGTTCCAATCGGAGTCGTAGAAAATGACGGTATCCGCAGACGTCAGGTTGATACCGAGACCACCAGCACGGGTGGACAGCAGGAAGATGAAGATCTCGGGGCGAGTCTGGAAGTCGGCAACCGTATCTCTTCTGTCCTCAAGCTTGGTAGAACCATCGAGACGACAGTACTTGTAGTTCCGGTAGGTCAGATACTCCTCCATCAGATCGATCATGCGAGTCATCTGGAAGTAGAGCAGCACGCGATGTCCCTCGGCCTTAAGCTTAGTAAGTAGCCTATCGAGCACCGCGAGCTTGCCACTGTCCGTAACGAAGCGACGCATGGATGGCACGGCGATGTTGGTAAACTTTCTCTTCTCGCTGTCGGGGGCAGGCAACAACTTGTTCGGTGGGAATCGCTCGATCGGGATCTTCTCCGTAACCATCGCCCGCTCTTCGTGGATGGTGGGGCCGAACAAGCTCTTGCGCATGGGCATATTGAACATGATGTTCTCCCGCTCAAGGTCGGTACCACGGCTGCAGCAGCTGACCTCAATAGGGGGCGCTGAGGCGCGAGGACGACCAGCTTGCTCCAGACGGCCCAATCCACTCGCAGAGTACTCGCTGCGGGCAACGTTCATCAGGTTGGCCAGGATACCCTCCTGGGTGATGTCGGCCAAAGGCTGCCTGTTCCTGCGCTCCTTGATCTGAAACAATGCGTGGGCAGGTGTGAAGGTGATGTCCTCAGGCTCATCATAGGCAACATTCATGTGGCCCAGACGGTTCTTCTTCTGGGATAACTCGACTGCGCGTGTGAAGATGTCCTGGTGGCTGGCCTTGTACACCTCGTTAGGGCTGGTGTCGGCAAAGCGCAGGAAGGAAAAGTTGTCAGAGCCCTCCATACTCTCTTTGATGTGCTCCGGGGTGAAGATATTCATCATGTGCTGCAGGTTCTTGTTTCGCCATCCCGCCTTCGGGTTGTTGATGTCACTCTTATTGACGCGGCCATCTCCTCTCCAGAGCAGCCGAGGCAACTCGTACTCAATGGTATTGCGCGTCGAGTAGCCCACATTGACCTCACTACCTTCTCTGATGAATGAAGCTGTCTCGGCGAAGTAACCAAAGGAGAACGGAGAGGTGGTGTCGGCTCTCTCAAACAGATCGGGGTGGTTGCAGACCTTTCGGAACTGCATGACGAGGTTCATGAGAGTGCCGGAATCGTCGCTGTCGCCTGCAGTCGCCTTCTCGATAAGATCCATGATGCTGATCTGGTTCCGGAGGCTGCTGTAGATGGCTCTCTGTCTGTAAGTGAGGTCGCAGTAGACATCTTCCTCAATCTTGTCTCCGAGCTCCTTTTGCACATGCTTCTTGACACGACGCAACATGAATGGCTTTAAAATCATGTGCAGACGTTTAAGCTGGTCCTCGTTGAGCTTGGTGTTACTCTGAGCGTGCGACTCAATGTCCTTGGAGAACCATTCGCTGAACTCGTCGTGAGAGTCAAAGAGCGACGGCATGATAAAATGCAGCAAAGCCCACAGTTCCTGCATGTTGTTCTGGATGGGAGTACCGGTAAGCAGCAGACGGTTTCGGCAGTGGAAGTTCAGCAAGCTCTTCCATCTGGAACTCTGAGAACTCTTGATGGCCTGGGCCTCGTCGAGAATCATGTACTGCCACTTCATCTTCTGGAAGTAGGCAACATCAGACACGACAAGCTGGTACGACGTGACGCAAACGTGGAAGGATGCCTCCTTCTTGTACGTTGAGTGCTTGCGATCCCAGAACTTTCGAAGCACCTTTCTGTCGCCGGCAGAACCCCAGTACGGGAGAATCTTAAACTCGGGCACGAACTTGCGGATTTCCTGCTCCCAGTTGTGAAGGGTGGAGGCGGGTGCGACGACGAGGAATGGACCCCAGATGTCGTACTTTTCGGCGAGGTAGGCCATGACGGAAATGGACTGGACAGTCTTTCCGAGACCCATCTCGTCTGCAAGAATACCGTTGATGCCCTGCTCGTACAGATTGGCGAGCCAGTTGAGACCCTTGAGTTGGTACTCCTTGAGCTGGGCGTTGATGAGCTTGGGCTGCGCAATCTCGACGTCGCCCATACCGGCGGGGTTCTGGAAGTTCATCTCGCCCTCCTCGTCCATGTCAGGACCCTGAGGCTCGTTGAACTCTCTGGCCTTCCTCTGCGCTTCTGCAATGGCGTTCTGAGCGTTGGCCATGGCAGCTGCACGCAGGTTCTCCTCGCTCTCTTCGTCAAAGTCGAGGTTCTCGAAGTTGGTAACCTTGGCGCCCAGAGGTCCGGTCGGCTCATCAACATCCATCTTGTTCTCATCGGTCGCGGCCTTCTTCTCGCCGGCAGCAACCTCGGGGTTATCGGTGCTGCGCTCGACTTCGTCGGTCTTGATCTTCTTGCCGATGAAATGGGAGTAGAGCTCAGTCTGGGAGATAAGGAAGTTGAGCTTCCTCTTTTGACGGGCGGCTTCGCGCTCGGCTTCTTCCTTGCGGGCGTTTTCAATCTCCTGCTTCTCAGCAGCCTTCCTGAGATCACGTTCCTCACGCTCGTTGCGCTTCCAGAAGCCCATCATGTCACGCATAACACGCTTGGCGCGAGCCTGCTGGTCCTTGGTGCCCTTGTTCGTGCGCAGCTGCCACCTCTTTGCCTCCTTGGACGCGAGAATCGCGGTCTTCTTGAGGTTGGAAGCCTTGGTCTGGTAAGACTCCGCCGCGAGCTTGTAGGCCTTGGTGACATCCTTGCGGGCCAGGTCGCGCCAAATCTGGTCATAGATCTGGAGGAAGCCCTTCGTCTCGAACTTGGCGTCCTTGTTGGGCGGCTCCTCGGGCTTGTCTTCCTTCTTCTCCTTCTTCTTCTTTTCCTTCTTGCCCTTCTTCTCCTCGACGGGTTCGACAATGGTTTCTTCGTCACCGTCGAGTTCGCCATCGAGCATCTCGATATCGGCCTCGTCCAGATCCTTGTCCTTGTTCTTCTCTTTGTCCTTGTCCTTGGACTTCTTGTTGAACTTGATGCGGATCTTGCCCTCTTCCTTGGCAGGCAGCTCTTCGCCGGCATCGATGGCAGCCTGTGCGGCCTCGGCAGAATCCTTCTCGGCCTGCTTCTGCTCCTTGGACTTCTTCGGCCTGGGCCCGCTGCGGCCCTTGCCTTTCGGCTTCGTGCCGGGCTCCATGTCGGATGCTTGGAAGGTGGCCATGGTACCGCCCTCGAGGTTGAGTTCCACAAGGTTGCGAGCGGGTCCCTTGATGCCCTTTTGCAGGATTAGTTTTGTCTGCTGGGCCTTCTTGTTCGCACGCTCGGCATCCCGTAGGTGCTTTTGCTTCTCGGTCTCGTCTTCGGCAAGGCGGGCGCGTTCGAGGGCAAGCTTTTGCTGCTCCATTGTGACGGCCATAGATTTCTCGCGGCGTCGCTTTCGCTGCATGTCCTTCTTGCGCTCCTTCTCGGCAAAGAGCTCTCGTTCTCTGACCTCGTTCATGGCCTCCTCGTAGTAGATATCGTCGTAGCGGCGCTTGCCAAGATCGGCATGGACGGTCAGGCGACGGGTCATATCCGTGGCGAACTCTTCGCGTCGCTGGTCACCCTGGGCGCTGTCATTTGTCTGCAAAAGTCTGCGGCGCTTGTTGCCGCGCTGCTGGAACTGTGCATGCTCCTCGGCGAAATCAGCATCGTCAAGGTCGTCGGCTTCCGCGTCGAGCTGGGCAATCAAAGCCTGCACTTTCTTCTCCTTCTCGGCGGACAAGGTCTTCTGCTTGGGCTGGCCATTGGCCTGACGCTTAGCAGGGACGCGAGGCGTCGGGGTCTCCAGCTTGGAGGACGAGCGACGGCTGGTCTTGGGTGTGGACTCGGCATCTCTGATATCGGAAGCCCTTGACTTTGACTTTCTAGGCACCCTCTCCTTCTTCTCCCTGCGGGCAAGCGGCGTGCTGGAGCGCTCCTTGGGCTCGGGACGGAGCTCAATCTCGGCTTCGCGCTCGGTCTTGACGGGCGGGTCGACAGAGCGAGGCTTCTCACGGTCGGGCTTCGGGTCGGACTTGACCACCTCCTTCTCTTTTTCCTTCTCCTTTTCCTTTTCTTTTTGCTCGACGGGCGGGGGCGATTTAGACTTTGGCTTGGAGATGGGTTCGGAGCTCGAGAGGATGTTGGAGAAGGACATGGGGTCGGCGGAGCGGCTAGGAGTCTGCGACGGTTAGAACGCGACCGTGTGAAGCGTGTCAATTGATAAGAAACTTACGCTGGCAGGAGCTGGTGCTTTCAAGGGAGAAGGCTCGGGCTTGCCGAGAGGCGGCAGGGACGTGACGGGGCCGCCATTTGAGGAAGAAGCGTGCACGCTGGGGGAGGCAGCGTGCCGCAGGCTGGGGGACGTCATGTGCGGCGTGGCCCTGTTGGACGGGCTGATGGAACCGGCAGGCGGTTGATGGGACTGGTGATGGGAATGGGTGGTTGATCGCGGACTCCTCGGGGGGAAGTTTGCTGCTGATGGAGACGTGTAGCCTGCACCGTTCTTGTAGTATGCGTGAGAGTCGCGAGAGGCCGGCTCGGTTTGCGAGTAATTACCGTAAGGATCGCGGGTCTGCGTGTTGGACGAAGAGAAAAAATTGATTAGTCGGGGGTGGGTGGTTAATGGAAGATGGACGTCGGGGTGTGAAGGATGGCAAAAGGCCAAGATGGATTGGTTTGATCAGGGAGGAAGAGAAATAGAATTTTGGGTTGAGTCCTGGGCTGGACCAGTTTGGGTTGGGTTGGGAATTTTCATTCGGGTAAAGTTGGAGATGGGCGACGGGCTGCGAAGGGGGCACCGCACACGTTCCTTGCTGTGACGACCCGTGTTGGTGGTGGTGGACGTGTGGTGTAGTGTAGGTAGTGCAGCACTGCTGTCTGCCCGGGTCCAGCGATGGATGGTGAGGTGAGGTGGATTGGGTGAAGTGGTGAAGGGAATGAACGATGAAGATCGGGGAAGCGAAGGGGGAGAGGCGGCGTCGTCCAGGTTCTCGGTGGTCCTGGTTCGCGGTCCCAGACGCAAGGTCCCAGCACTCTTCTCTCACACTGATGAGGTGGAAGGGATGATGGATGGATCTGGCGACTCTGCTACCGCTACCTAAAAGGACTGACACGCCTGGAACACTGGACGGGTGCGTTGATCGGTGACGGCTGACGAGGCGACAACCTACGCGACTGACCACCTCTCTGGCGAAGGGGCACCGGGAATGGGGAATGGGGGAGAGACGAACAGAGCGTCAGAGGGCAAGTGCACCACCACCTTTTCCCCAAAACCAGGTCCTACTTTTTCCAGGTGCAGCCCACGATAAGGGAGAAATGTGGTGTCATTGAAGCAAGCCGTGAACAATGAGGGCGCGATCCAGGCAATCCCTCTACCGATGCCGATGCTGCTGATGCTCTCGCCTCCGTCTCTCTTCTTGCTGGTCCCACACCATCGTCTCCCAAAATCCGGATGGGGCAAAGACAGCAGAGATTACAAAGGCGCCAGCACCAACACCAACACCAACAACAGCACAGAGCAGCGCCGGTAGCATCAGCAAGCAGACAGCCACTGGACGATCGGCTGCACAGACGGCGGCAACACCACCAGCAATCTGGATGTTTGCCTACCCACCTGCAACTGTCGCCTTACAAAGGAAGAGTGATACATGATACGTGATATACAGCGGCTGGTGCAAGTGACCAAGGACAAGGTGCTTTTAATACGGCGACAGCCCGCGTGTCGCATTGCATCGCATCGCATCTCAGCGCAGCGCAGCGCGACTACTGTTACGAACAAGGAGAGACGGGCAACCACAGCAAAACTGACAGACAGACACAAATAAATCGAGCTCCTCTTACCTTGGACGGCGACGTCTTAACCGCGCTGTTATGCCACGATCCCGCGTCCGAAACCCTCCTCTCTCTTGTGGTATCCGTCAGCGGGTCGTAGTAGCTGCTCGTGGCTGGCTTCTCGCGCGACGCATGCAACTCGGGCGGCGGGTAGTATCCGCTGGGGGGATGCAGCGGCGACAACGGAGGCGCCTGGTGATGTCCGGCTCCGGGGCTACCGCTGCCTCCTCCCAATGCCGGCAGCGAGGGCGCAAGAGGCCCGCCGGCAGACGACGTCGACGAGTAGAGGGGATTCGGATGCGACAGGCCGGACTGGTGGGATCGCGGGGAGTGGTGCGGGTGGGAGTGCGACGACGCCTTGGGCGACGAGTAGGACGAGTGCTGCGGGTGATGGAAGTCGGACTGGGTTGGCGATCGCAAGCTGAAGCCCGAATGGCGCGTGCCGCCAGGTGCTGGGTTCATGATGTCGCGATGGTGGCTGCGGCGGTCGCGGTCATCCCGTTCGTCGCGGTCGTCGTGGCGGGAAGGTGCTTGCAGCACCGTCGAGCGGAAGTCTTTGGAGGGCTCCATTATGAGGGTGATGCGATGGCACCTAGAACAAACTGCGCACGACGATGCGATGTGGGAGAAAGGAAGGGGAGGAAGAGGAGGGAAGGGGAAAGAGGAGGAGAATTACTGCTGCAACGAGGATCGCGGACCCATGTGCAGTTGGCGGGTGGTGGACAGCAAGATGGGATTACGCGTTGGGGGTTTCGACAAGGACGTGACCAGGCCAGGTGAGGCGGATCGCGAAAAAAAGGTACGTGGTGGTGGTGGTGTTTGGTTGGCGTCGTTGCCGGTGCAGGGATGGCGGGCAGGCGATTGTTGCGCCGGTTCGGCGATGTGAGGATGGGTGATGCTATTGCGAAGTTCGGGGCGAGGGAATTGGGAGGTTGCGAGATAATCGTACCCTAGCCGCAGCAAGAAAGCGGGTGGCAATGAGGGTTGGAGTCGGTGTCGAGATCCAATGCGTGTGAGGTGGGCAACCTGGGCGTGGTGTGCGTGTGTGCGGATCTCGGAGCTAAGGTGAGAGAGAGGCAGGTGCAGGTAAGGTACTCGTGGTGAGGTGAGGTACGGATACGCGCTGGGTGGGTGAGTCTGGCCCTCTGACGTTGGATTGGAGATTGGATTGATTGGAGCTGCCCAGCTTCAGCTTGGCTCTCCGCGGGTGCGCACTGCAATATCTATTGACGGACGTGCTGCGATGGGTGGGACAAGCACTGCTATCGACGGATTGTCAACCTGAGCTCAGCGACGGGATGCGCTATGGATTCGACTGCCGTAGACCCTGCAAACTGCCCCGATTTGGTGGCGGTGGTTGGTGATGACGATGGTGCAGCTCGATCACCAAGACCAAGTCAAGATGATGGGAAGAGAAAGGGAATGGGATGGAGGGGAAGAAAGTGGAAGTGGGAAGGGGAAGGGGGGATGAGACGATGGGAATGGGACTGAAGAGAGTGTGCAGCAGGAACAGGAAACAACAGAAAGAGAGGGCGAGAGCGCGGATAACGGGGGAGATGACACTGATGGGATGGGTGGATTGGCCTTTCCTTGGACGTGGACTGGACGTGTGGACGACCTGACTGACGACGGGAGAGTGTGGCCGAGGGCGACGAGGGCGAGGCGAGGCGCACGCAAGGCGGGAGGTTCGTCGTCGATGCACCGCGATTGAACCTCGTTTTCCTTCCTTCCCCAATGATGCGGTGTGTTGGCTTATTACCGGGCCTCCTTCCTTACATCTTTACCAAGGTACCTTCTCTGTGTGTTCTTGCCTTATGTTCCCATGAATGAGATGCGTGGTGAGGAAGAAAGCTGCTGCTGCATGGCCAATCTGTCCTTCCTTCCTGCCTCTCTCACTCTCTCTTCTCTTCACGAAGCGGGTGCGACTGCTGCTACTCCTGCTCCTTCTTGCCTGTCAGTTCCCAGCTCCCGTGAGGATCCCGTCGCGATTCACCCATTTCTGGAAGGGTCGTCTCTCTCTCCCACCCCCAGCTCCTCCTTCCTGCAGCTGCGGTTTTTGCTTGGCCCGGGACCTTCCCAGCTCTTTCCCAGCAGGCAGGACACTGGAGCCAGAAAAGCAACCAGGCACCCC
>JABGMY010001361.1:0-51213 GCA_014705525.1 Colletotrichum sp. HC292
CCCCTTCTACGACGCCCCCAATCTGGCTCAGCTTCGCGAGCTCCTCAGCGAGATCCACCAAGCATCAAAGCTCCCGATCGTCTACTACAACATTCCCTCCGCTAGCGGCGTCACACTATCTCCCTCCGAGATTGCCTCCCTGTCCGAAGTTGGCGTGACGCACTTGAAGGATACCTCTGGAAACGGCCCCGCCCTCACGGAGCTGATTTTCAGCACTGCCACCAACTCCCGCATCACCGCTTTCAACGGCTGGGACACGCTTACCTTCTACGGCCTCGCTGCCGGCGCCAAGGGCTCCGTGTGGGGCGCGACCAACATCATTCCCGAGCTGTCAAGCCAGCTGTGGCAGGCTGTTGCCGAGGATGCGGACCTGAGGAAGGGCAGGGAACTATGGGCCAAGATCTTCCCCATCTGCAAGTTTTTGGAATCGCACAACTATGCTTCGGCAGTGGAAACTGGAATGGAGCTCCGCGGGTGGAAGACTGGTGGCCTACGCAAGCCGTTTGCGCTTCTTGAGGGCGAGCCACGAAAGGAGTTGGCTGGGTTGTTGAAGGACGCTGGCGTTGATGTTGTGGCATAAGCTGCAGTAGATTGCAAAATCCAATAAAAGTTAATCAAATCTGTTACTTTGGCGGTGATAGTACTTGTGACACGATCGAATGCTGTTTATATGTGAACGGTCGGGGTTCATTTGTATTCTATTGTGGAGTGAGCAAGTAATTTGTTTAATCCGTACTGGCGGCAGGCTGTTGGATTGAAGCAATCGTCCTCGACTTGAGCTGGGTACGTAGAGATTTGTGTCAAGATAAAAACGTTGGTCGCTACAATTGAGATAATGGGTGTGTCGAGTTATTATCATTATTATCAGTGATAAGTATGAGAAATTTTGGAAGGACAAACGGAATACCAGTCACCCACAAGGCGATTAGGATCAATGAATACCACCCAGGCCTACGATCTGTCTCCTTACCCAACTCACGAGATTTACGAACCTTGCAGCCTTGCAGACGGGGAAGTCGTGCCGACCCTTGTCAACGGCGGACTTTTACGTGGGTGCTCACATTTGATTTGTCCGGGGACCGGCGAGCGGCACACTCGCTTTCCAATAGCCGACCAACGTGCTCCTCCCGTCACAACAATGTGGACCTGCAACGTACGTTACCATCTCGTCTATGCGGGAAGCCCCCGCACATTCTCGTCTGTCGTATGAACAGTCACCCTCTGACAGGAAACTGCGACCAAGGTCGCTTTTACGGGCCATCACTGAAGATGTTTCTGACTTTCGCTTCCAGTTGAATAGGCGACGCCTGGTTATTGGTATGGAGACTCCCAGAAACAAGCATCTGGGGTCAAAATGATACCCAATAAGCATATGCGGGTAAGACAATCAGCCAGGGAAAGGCGATACATTCGAAGACAAGATCTTTGCGGGGTCTTCTCTGTTTGCCTGATGATGCATGAGCGGGCTTGGCGTACTGTGTTGGTCCTAGATTGCCATTGCCAGGCCTACTCTTGTTATCATTCCACGTGCTGTGCCCCGTATTCCGCCCGATGTTCTTTGCGCTTGGCGTGATATTTTCTTTTCTTGTTGTCCCTCTCCTCGTGTTCCCACGTTTTCTCCTTTCCATGTTTTTACTTAAGACATCGCTCCCCGCCTTCCAGCTGTCTATCCTAGAATTCGAGCGTCGCCAAGTGCAGATCTCATAGCTACAATGGCTGACGAGCCAGCTCAGATTGTAAGCACAACTCGTCATCAACCAACAAATTCTTTTCGGGTACGCTCTCGTCTGCTGACATAATTCAAGGAACCGGCGTTCCAGTTCCAGGGACAAGTCGAGAACCTTGATGATGGAGATTCAACAACAGGAAGGTGGGGGGGTTTCCCGTTCAGAAGTCTTCAACAGACCCAGAGGCTGACTGAAAGCTTGTGGTACTTTCATCTTCAGTTTGCATCAATCAACGTCATCTTTGAGTTCTAGCATTCGGGAATACCGCACTATTCACGGAAGAACCTTCCAGACTTCCAACACCACTGATTACTGGTGAGTACAGTCTAGAAGACTGTCGCTCGATCCCATCAGGCAGCCGACTCTCTAACCAATTCAGGGCACCCAATGATGAAAAACAGATCGAGGGCTTTGACGTCACGTGAGTAGTGATCAGGATTTCATTGGAGCTCAATTGACGCACTCTTTCGTTGAAACTGACATGCTCAAAAGACATCATTTCATGCTGTTGCTCATGAGCAATCAACTATTTGGCGCCCCGGTTGAAGGCAAGAATCTGGTAATTAAGTTCTTCAACTTTCTTCCAATCTGTTACCAGAACGTATCCTTGCCGGTGATTGTTGAGGATGGAGGCTGTTGTACTCTACTGACGGTCTGCAGAAAATTCTTGACGTCGGCACTGGGACAGGAATCTGGGCCATGTACGTTCTTCACATTATGCCCATTCGCTTCGTTAGTGCGTGCGGGTGCAATACTAACGACCATGGCCACTAGTGATGTAGCAGAGGAGAACGAGGACTTTGATGTTATCGGAATCGATATATCGTCAATCCAACCAGGCTGGGTCCCGCCAAACTGTCAATTCTTCATTGATGATGCCCAGCTTGACTGGACCTTCAAGCCGGATGAATTCGACTTCGTCCACGCCCGCGGTCTCTTTGGCGGCATCGATAACTGGCAGAAGCTCTACGATCAGGCTTTCAGGCATCTGAAGCCTGGTGGCTGGTTCAAGAGCATCGAGGCCGATAGCCAAGTCCGCTCGCAGAATGACGAGATCGAAAAAGACCCGAAGCACGTCTTCAAACAGTGGGCCCCGCTATTCTGGCAAGCTGGTGATATTATTGGCAAGACTTTTCGTGTCGCCCAAGACGATGGGCAGAATCCAATCATCATGGAAACTTGCATGAGAAGGGCAGGCTTCGTCGACATTGTGCACAAGAAGTGGAGGGTCCCCGTTGGACCATGGGCCAAAGATCCCTACTGGAAAGAGGTTGGAGAATACGCTGGTCTGTATGTCGACCAGGGACTCGAAGGCTGGGCGCTCAGGCCGCTCAGTGAGATTCTGGGATGGACTTACGAGGAGCTCCTTGTCTTCATTGCTGGAATGCGCAAGGAATTGCGAAACAAGAGTGCAATGCCATACTTCAACTAGTAAGTCAATTTCGTTAACTCCATGGCAAACCAGCTCGCTTAAGCTTTGGTCGCGGAAACACGGAGACTAATCAACGCCTAGTCACATGGTCTATGGCCGAAAGCCAGAGGCTTGAGAATGTTGCTTCCGGAGGCTATGCGTCGCATCTTGTTGTGTACTTGGGGGGAGCAAACATCTGGTACCACAATGTGAGATCAGATCAATTGTCACTCACGAAAACTCACGGCACAATGTGCAATGTAATAGAGAACCAATGTTCAAAGTGATAAGCAACGAGAAAATATCATACATGCCCTCGTGTGCGAAGTAAAGCCCTTTCCTGCTACTCATGTCGCTCACATCATGTGAACATTTCCTGACGCCGCAGGTACTCTCGGTCCCATGACAAGAACCAAAGAGTATGTCTTCATTTCCATTGCAAGAACACCCAACAGCTTGTTACCAGGGCGTGTGACTTTGCTCAGTTACAAAACCATGATCAAAGTCCACGAGATGGGGCATGCCTTCCTTGAATTTCTGTATCGTCCCCGGATACGCTAAAGCGCTATCACAGATGGAAAGGCTCTCGATGTTGGGAAATCTCTCCTGCGCACATTAGTACCTAAACCATCGAACACAAGCGCGGAGAAAGAAGCACACTGACTGCGATTTGGTCTAGCAACTCGTTCATCCGATCCTGCGTCAATGTGTAGACTTCAGGATAACAGGGTTCGTATCGGGGATCTACGTTCAGTACTTTGACGCCGCACCCGCTGATCTTAGGTAAATTAATTTCGTAGTCTATTCTCAGCTGGATTTCTCTCAGCCGTGGAAATTTCAGTTCTGTGAGGTCCTCATTGTCGCGCCCCTCGTTGAAGCAGATCTCAACGTGCTTGGCATACAGTTGCCGCCGTGTGGGCTCAATGGCACTCAGTATGGCCACAATTGCGGTCTTGTATGACGGATATGAGACCATCTCCGTCGGCTCCTTCCATAGAAACGGTGTCGCAAACTCGAACCACAGCTTGTTCACCAGCATGCATCGTAGGAGAACCCCGCCGCGGCAGTAGTGATGAATACTCCAGTCTTCTTCGTCGTCATCATCGTCGTCCTTGTTGTCAAGGTCTTCGTATTTTTCGTTGCTCCCATCGCAAACCTCGGTGCCTCTAGATTCTGTGGAGCCTGTAGCCACGCCATGAGTCTCACGCAAGGCCTCTGCAGGGCGGTCTTTCCAGCAACCCTGCCAGTCCATGCTGATGTAGTCGAAGACTTCCGAGAGGATGAGATGATTACTCATCGCGCGTTGGGCTGCCGTGATGATCGTAGGGCTGTGGTCATATAGGGTCATGGCTGCCAATGCTGGCGCCAGGACGTTCGGGGAGTCTGCCATGGCTGGAAATTCGGTTGATGGAACTCGGGAATGAACAAGTCCAGAACTGATGGTTTATTATACTTTAAGGTCTTCAACCTCCAAGCTCCGAGGAACATCAGTGGCAGCGGCCTCAAAGGCCATATGGCATGCAACGTGAGTCATCACGTAAGCTCGTATCCAAGCATAGGCTCACTGAGGTTGCATCACTGTATGACTAGTTGGTCTAATTTCGTATGAAAAGGGAGTTATGGGGAGCGTGAGGCCAAAAACCACGCTAACTGCATTGGATAGTCCAGCCTGGGACTTTGGTCAACCAATGTGATCTCGGTCCTAAATAAAAGCCAGAAATAGCCGGGTAAAGACTGTAAAGGACAGCACATAGAAGCAAAAGAATAACTCAGATGTGTATCGCAAGCCTGTCCATGCAAGAACCAAGTACGAGAGGGGAGACTGATCAGCCTGTCTGTGAGCCAACAAAGCGACAGTACATGTAAGTTTGTGTTTTCTATCATCAAGCTCCTCTCATGATTAAAGCCTACAAAATGTTTTCAATTCAGCTGTCGCTAGGTTCTGCGACATGCCATGAGCAAGAAATTCCTTCCCTTGGATCATGAACGAGAGGCATTCGATTTGATCTGTCCAGAAGATGCACATAATTGGAGCTGCTAACTAATGACCCTCAATTCATAATAAACAGCAGTTATATCGGAAAAGATGTAACGGAAACCAGGTACGAATTATTGAATTGAAGCTCAGTTGTATTTACATGTTCTCGTTTTCTTCGTAGCACCAAGCGAATTGCGATAGCATTGAATCGTGTACTAAGATGCTAGCTAATATATGGATATACCCGCTATGAGTTTAAAAGTCTTGGCCGATTGCCTGAAGATGTCCCGAAGAAAACAAAGACAAGACACCAGTCTTGAAACGAAGTGAAGGAATAATCTCTCCCATCGACGAACTCGTTAGAAAAGCTGACGAGCATGGCGCCGCGTATTCTTGGACGAATTCTCACGGAGCCACTCGATGAAGGTTTCAAGGGTAAACGTCTGAGGCAGCGAGTCTCCGTCATCCGTAACAGTGTCTGTGTCTGCCTTGGAGGTCACGAACTCCGATCCCGAGGGAAGACAGGCTGAAGATGACACAGGCTGGGCTGCCTGGACTGTGGGACCGGTCTTGTGCGTAGCAGTGAGGCTGGCCAAGCTAGGCGCCATTGCAGTCTTGGTGGGACGCGCGATAGGGCTGGTTGTGGGAACGGTGGTGGAAAGAGTACTGGTAGAATCCGATGATGTGGTAGATGCTACGGGAACATGTGCTGTCGAGTTGGCGAAAGGACGACTAGCTCCACTGCCGTTTACCAGTGGCTGAGCGGACGGCGTGGTTAAGGCACTGCTGGTGTTGGTTGCTGCCTCTTCGTCCCTGAAGAGAGCAGGACCGGGAATGGTGTAGTTTTGGATCGGAGTTTTGTACGGGTTGAATAGATCAGTGGGAGTGTACAATTCTTGCGCTCGAACGCCTTTTGGCTCAGCTGTACCGGAGCCGGTGACGTCAATGTTGAAGCATTGAGGATAGTTCTGTGCACCGCCTTCTCGGAAAGAGCCGTGAACAGCGATAGTCTCGTGACGAAATACATAGCTGCCAGGTGCAAGAGATTTCGGAACGGTGGTGACCCAAGTGTTGTTGTTGTTGACCATAGCCCTAGCAGCCCATTCTTGCGTATCAAAATTGATGCCAGCTTCGTCTATCTTGACAAATTCGAGTGCCATCTTGTCAACATTGATGCAGTCATCGGATGGACACCTGGCAACATAGGTCATCATAGGCCCGAAGTGAGCCCACCGTGTCCAGTGAAACTCGACGGTTCCGCCAGCAGACACCTTGACAGTGGAGTTGGCTGAGGCACCATTCTTCTGGCAAACAATATCGGGAGACGTGTAGTTCTCGGGCGCAACAAAACCACTGTCAAGATTCTCAGCAGACCAGGCAGCTAGCTCGGGAAGCTCCTTGCCATTCTTCTTGTCATAGTAGTAGCTGAGCTGGTAGCCAGGGTGCTCTACGCCGTCGGTCTTGAAGCTGTCAACGACACCGTGGCCCACCACGACACTAGCGAACAGGCCGAGGAATGGAAGAAGTTGCAGCATGACGCAGGAAGGAGAAGTGAGGTAGAAGAAATTCAGATGAAAAGAGTGGATGGGCACAAGACCCAAATAGTAAAGACTGTGATGGAGCGAACGTAAAAAGTGAAGTGATGCACAAACACGCCTTCAGAATGTACTATCATATTGCGAAGAAAATAAAGCATATTTATATGTTGACTGACGCATGCGGCTTCGCATCTTGTTGCTCAAAGAATCTCGCTTGTAAGTGGGTTGTATGAAGCAGCAGCGCTGCTGCAGGACGTGGAAATTTGAGGTCTACTCAAGCGAATGTTGGTGAAACAGCAGAGCGAGTATTATGAGGTACGATGTATGCGTCTATCTAGCAATAAAACCTCCTATAGATCAATGTGTGACATTATTCTAGGTCTCTAGAGTTGCGCGTTGTAAGTACGAGGCTTAGAGACTCCATATTCTACAGATGACCAGCTAGCACCGGCGCATGCATTGCCCCGATGTGGTCGAAAAGCCGGATCTGATTATCTTACCGATCCACAAGCTCACGTTTGTTCAAATGCAATACTGGCGGGATCAACATCCTGAAACTCGATGCCAGGCTTCAACCATGTGACACATGTGCAAAGAGCCACACTACAGGATAGATTTACTCTAGAAGGTATATCGTCCGGAGCAACGTTCTTTGATTGGGTAGCGCTCAGACATTTTCCAGCTTCGTAATCCTTCCTGACCAATGTAGGCCTAGTTTGGTGGGTATTGGGCCGGCAATCCATCCGAGGTTGTCGTATATCTCGGGTTTTACCTGCGCGCATCGCAGTAGGAGCCGCCCGCACCTGGTAACGAACGGACGCGATGGTCCTTAATTTCAAAATCTACTACAAACACGACGATCTTTTACAGCTAGCTTTGAGATGCATGCTTTGATAATATGGACTGTCTATGACTGAAGAACTCCAAGCAACCCAATCACACAACCGAGGCTGGCATAGACCACTGTCTATGCTCTCAAGTGACCAACGATTCGTTCCATTTCATCCTGAGAAAATCCAAGTTTGACCATGGCGTACTTCTCAAAACCTCCGTAGGTGTCTTCCACCTGCTTCATGAATAGTTGCCAGGTCGACAATCGGAGACTGCAAAGGTTGTGAAAAACAGGAACATCAAAGTCGCAGTTGTTGTCTTCTATTGCCCGGTGAAGCAATAGCTCACGGACGCGATCCGAACCGATTCTGGAGAGCATGTAGTCCAGGGCAAATTGTCTCTGCATTAGCGCCGGCGAGGGGTAATAGGAAGCCTGCAAGAATGCCAGTCCTATCCCGGCCAACTTTGGAGTAGGTATTGGTCAGTGACAACTGAAGATCACGCCGAGACATCAGGGGTGGCAACTCACGCGCGCAGTGGAAAAGAAATGGTTCTTGTGGCCGATCTCTGACGTGTTCCAGAACGGTCTTCATGGTTGGCGCGTAAATTTCCATGATGCCCATGTACGTCTTGCAGTAGCCTTCTTCGCCACCCCCACTAACAAAGTCGTCGATATCAACAGTGTTGGTGTATGAACTTGGGATCCACATTATGTCAACACCAGGGACATCTGGTTCCGGATACTGTTCCCGCTCACGGCTCGTTCTCAAATCGAATATCCTCTGGATGCCGAGTTGATCTGCGATCTGCTGCTTGCCGACATTGTCAAGGGTTTCAAGAGCCCCAGAGCGAAACACATAACCTTTCCGAATAGGACTACCCGGAACTAATCCAACGTCTCTGGTGTTGAACGTGCCGACGACGTTTATGAAAGGGGGCCGGGCGAGAACAGCCGAAAGGAATGGCTCTGCTACGGGGAGCCGTACATCAGTTTGGGCGTGCTCAAGTAGCTGCGCTGGCGAATAGTCGGAGTCGGATGCCATTTTGGGACGCGTTCAAGACTTTAGCGGTGGCAACCAATTCGGGCTTTTTGGAGCACCGGATATGACGATGGAATGCTGACAGACGTAAAGCAAAACGGGTGTTCACGGAGCTATTTCCTGATGGGATGAATGGACAGGTATTGGTATTTAAGGACTGCCCGAGACGGACCGGCAATGGATCAGAAACCGGGGCGTCGGCGAGTGCATCAATCCACCCCTTCCGCCCCGGTCCTCCGCGGAAGCCGAAACAAGACCGGATCCATCCAACAATATCGGCGCGATGCCGCGGAAACAATGGAATGGATGCAAAGATGCACTGCAATTGTATGATTTCTTGCATCAAATTGCCTTGCCAGTGCCAGTGCAATTACCCCATGTTGTGATGGTCGTCCACTCTGGATCATCACCTGTCCGGACCCATCAAACGTGGAGCGCAGCATGAAGCCGCCAGCCGAGGAAAAGGCTTTTCTTCAAGCAAGTTCGACAGCATCAAATTCATTTTACATCATCTTGTCATGCTGCTTTGCATCAAATCCGGCCAGCTCAAAGTCCAATCCCCTGTCTCCTTTCTTTTATCCCAAACGCTTTGCGCCAACACACTCGGCTTATCCGCCCCGAAAATGACACCTTGGGTATCAATAGACTCCAAAATCAGCTTTCCTCGCTCCTGAAGATCAGGTGTCGTAGCTTCACAGGCGGCAATGAACCCAGCCCATCCGATGCTGGTGGCAAAGTCATGGTCGTCTGCGGTCTCCTCTAGACAGGGCTGTATATAATCCAGAGTCTTGCGCACGGCATCTTGGATGACCATGGCGCTCATGTTGTACACCCTGCGGTAGAAGTAGATGATCAATGCCTGGTGCATTGCTAGTGTCAAGGACTTGATGACTGGGTGATCGACGAGCCTGGCGTCCCTGTTCATTAGTTCCCGAGGTCTGCTGGGTCCGCTTTGGTTATCGGAAGAGTCAAGCGACCACGACCAGATGTGTTGCTCCAGCATCTTGACATGTCTTGACAGGCCTGCCGAGACGCGAGGATCGTAAAGTGCGATGGCCTCCAACTTGGCCTTCTCGTTGGCAAAGCTGATAGTCTGAGACAGTAGAGTCATCAGGGACTCGGGCACGCCATAGATATCAGGGTACATCGTGACAGGCCAATGGCCCGAAATATCCAAGTGAATGTCGGCGTATCCGACCTCAGCAGGCTTCTCGCGAGAGATGTCCAGGTCGGCGCCGAGAGAGTCTTCTGCAATGCGAAACTTGCGGAGCGAGACGGCCATTTCGGTTGCTGCTTGTGCCTGAGCCTGTGCTGATAGGGCTTGGCCTGTCTTTGGAGCGTTGTCGATAGATATATCGGTGCTTTCTGCTATGACACGCAAGTGTGTGTAGACATGATGGAGAACACGGATGTTAAAAGATCTGGGCATCGATAGGCCTCGGAGACGGATAAGGCGTTCGGCGTCGAGGAGAAAGATCTTGACCGCACGGGAACCGTTGTAAAGTACCTGCGCAATCGTCAGAATAATAGATCAAATAATGAGGGGACGAATACAATACTTACCGAAACCATGGCCGTGGCAAGGATGGCCATGAGAATCTCATTGTACTTGGCTTGACTGGGCTCGTCCGATTCGCTTTGTAATGCCATCTTCAGGTGCGATTGTGCGCTCTTCTGGTAGTCCAGACCGACCTCCAACCACTGTGATGCTGCCTTCTCATCCGCCTTTAGCGACCTGTGCAAATGAAAGGCGCTCCTGGCCAGTAATGTACAGAGAATGCTATGTCTAGTGTGGGTGGTGGTGTTCCAAAGAGAAAGTTCGGCAAAGGTTTCTAATGCGCAAGGCAGAAGCCAAAGCTGCCATGGTGATATTCTCATACCCTTCACGGATGATAATGAGTCGATGGATTTGTAGTATCGTAGGAGAGATGCGGCATGTGTTGGTAGGCATGGTGTAACACCAGGAAGGTTATTAGTGAAGGGCGTGGAAACCTTGCGCGGTATTGGTAAGTTCATGTCCGATGGTGGGCTGGTGACGTTGTTGGTATCTTCTTGCTCGTGGTCAGTGTTTTGCTGCTGTTGATCTGGTAATTGTAGTTGGTTTGGTTGTTGTTGGTGTTCTGTGTGATGACTTTGGGCTTGGTCTACGGGGGCCATAGCAGGAGTCCGCGGTGAGGTAGGAGAGAAAAGCAAGTCCAATGCTGAAAAGGAACCGTCAATTGACATCATATGGCCGAGGCTTCCTGTGCCTTGACCATGCATCCATGGTTGTCCGAGGTTCATCATGGCGTCTCTACCAAAAGCGTCAAATTGCCCCGGCAGAAACGACGGTTCTATCGCGAGATGGTCGTCGTGAACGGACCATGGCTCAATCACGACTTCTTCAACGTCATCATCTAACAGCTCGCCGCCGACAAGGTCGGGCAAGACCTCGACTGGTGACGAAGTGGGGGAACTCTCCGATTGTTGCAGCAGATGGGAAGAGGACGCGTCTAAATTCGTGATTGAATCGCCTTCGAACGCCCTGAATACACCGAAGGGACCGTCCAAGCACACCTCGTCCACGCCGTGAACGCTCTTCTCGTCGAGGTCGAGAACAATGTCGCCAGCCGAGCGATCGCCCATGCTCTCGACAATCTCGACAGCCATGGAGTTGCGTTCATTCTCGGTGAAGAGCGGGTATCGGTACGACGTGCCGCGATGTGAAGAGGAGGCATGCTTCTGGTCGCCCGAAGCCGAGCACAGCGGATCCGGAACCCACAGTAGCTGGCCGTCGTAGCCTTCGCATACGAGATTCAGACGGCGGCAGGAGGAACATATCGGGCGGGCCTCGTCGCACTTGAGGTGTCGGCTTCTGCAGGTACGGCAACCAGTAAACGTCCTCGAACGTGGGACCCTCTTTGCGTTATTGCTTGCTGCTGTTGACTGTGGCTTTCCCCGAGAAGACTTCTGGCTCTGCTGATTCTTCCGGGTGGCCGCCCCGGAATTACTGGGCCCTCTGCTTCTGGTCGTGGCAGGCATTGTCGATGAGGCAAGGCAGGGCAAAGCGAGAGACAGAAGCGGTTGAATTGCGTGCTGGCTGTTCTCAGGAGGTAGAGGCGAGGAGCATTTCAGGCTTGTATTCCCGACTGGCCTGATTCCAAGGCTTCTTGTCGTCACTTAAAGGCAAGTCAGCGGGGAAAATGGCGGAGTCAAGAAGTCGTCGTATCGCGGGGTTCTGATGTTGGCGGAGTCGCTTTCTGGAGACAAGCCAAGAGGGTGTTGCAGCGATCACGGGGCAGTTGTGTGAAGTGAGAAGAGTCAAGATACCAGATTTGGCTCCTTTTCCCCTGCCTTTCAAAACGAGGAAGGTTTCCGCGACGTACTTATCGGCGCTAGCGGATGTGGGGAAGCCAATTGATGGGGCCGGACCGGACTTTCTCGGCCTAGGATGATGCCGGAACGGCGACCCGACCATTGATTTCCCCAGGATTTTAGTCATGGGATGGCTTCAAAACTGATCGGGCATGCCGTTGAAGTTATGCGCCTTCTTTAACGTCCAAAAACGGGAAGAAGCAAGTACCAAGAAGACCCACCAGCTGATGGGCATGCTTGCGCGACGAGCCGTGTTCTAGGACAGCTTGTGTAAGTCCACAGTTGGCTCAAAAGGTTTCTTGAACCCAGAGATCATGACTGTAGGCTTCTTTGCTGAGTTTGTTTTTGGATATTCGACTGGGAGCATTTGAACGGCGGAGTTATGATGCCCAGCCTCCGACATTCCCGCCAGCTTACCCTGGCAACTGCTACACGGCATTGCCTTCGGCAGAAAAGCAGTGTTCGCAGATTTTCTGCCGCGATATGCAACCAAGCTCCTGCTGCCTTCCAAGGCGAACCCTCCGGACCAAGAATTGTCTCTTCGTCGGTGCCGGGGCCCAAAGTGAAGGAAGGACTCGCGAAGCTGGAACAGGTCTTTGACACTCGCAGCGCAAACACACTTGTCGACTATGACAAGTCTGTTGGAAACTAGTAAGCCAGTTACATATATTCCATGGATGAAATCCCGCTGAACTGAATCAATTGAAGTCTCGTGGATGCCGACGGGAATCAGTTCCTCGATGTGTAAGTCTGCCTACCTTATTGACCGGAAGTCTAATTCTGACCAGAGTTGTTCTACAGTTTCGCACAGATCGCTTCGATTCCCCTCGGCTACAACAACCCAGAACTCAACAAGGCGTCGACCAGCCCTGCGATGATCCGAGCAATTGCCAGTAGGCCAGCACTTGGAAGCTTTCCTCCAACAGACTATGCGGAACTGCTGGAGACCGGCATTCTGAAAGCCGCCCCCAAAGGTCTCAACCAGGTCTTTACTGCCACAACGGGCTCCGATGCGAACGAGACAGCGTACAAGGCGGCCTGCATCTGGAAAGGAACACGAGAGCGTGGTGGGGCCGACTTCAGTGCTGCTGAGCTCGAATCCGTTATGGTGAATCAAGCACCTGGTGCGAAGAAGTACTCCATCATGTCGTTCCAAAAGGGCTTTCATGGTCGCCTGTTTGGCAGCTTGTCGACGACGCGAAGTAAACCCATCCACAAGCTTGACGTGCCTGCCTTCGATTGGCCCGTTGCACCTTTCCCCGAGTTGAAATATCCCTTGGACCAGTTTGCTGCTGAGAACGCAGCCGAAGAGAAGAGATGCCTTGAAGAGACGGAGCGTTTGCTGGACGAGGCCCAGCAGACAGTTGCTGCTGTCGTCGTTGAACCTATCCAATCAGAGGGTGGTGATAACCACGCCTCGCCAGCCTTCTTCCAAGGTCTCAGAGAGCTCACGAAGCGCAAAGGCGTTTTGATGATTGTCGATGAGGTTCAGACTGGAGTGGGAGCGACTGGAAAGTTCTGGGCCCATGAACACTGGAACTTGTTTTCGCCGCCGGATATGGTGACCTTCTCCAAGAAGGCCCAGGCTGCAGGCTTCTACTTTGGCGATGCTGGCTTGCGGCCGGACAAGCCATACCGTGAATTCAACACTTGGATGGGCGACCCTGTCCGAGCGCTATTGTTTAAGGCTATCTATGGAGAAATCCAGAAGAACGGCCTAGTCGAGCATACCGCAAAGGTTGGAGGGTATCTGTTTGGCGAGTTGGAGAAGCTGGCGAGCAAATACCCGCAACACGTCCAGAACCTCCGCGGTAAAGACCGCGGTACCTTCATCGCTTGGGATGCGCCAAGGAGAGAAGAGGTGCTGGCGCTGGCCAAGGCCAAAGGTGTTAACATGGGCGGCAGCGGTGACGCCGCCATTCGCTTGAGACCAATGCTAGTTTTCCAGAAGAACCACGGTAAGATGACCGGTCGACGTTTTTTCGGAGAGAATCAAGCTAACTTCGAAAATAGCCGATATTTTCCTCGAAGTGCTGGAGAGCGTGTTCAAGCGGCTCTCATAGGCTCGGTAGGCCCTCGCGTGGGATCATGAGATGGACATGTCGGGCGAAAACTTGGCGCTGAAATAATCACAATCGTGATGGATTGTTCTCGAAAGATTAAATAGCATTAGAAGATGTTAAAGTGGACCAGCTGAGCAGAATTATCGTGAACAATTGGTGTGAAAACAGCGATGTTCACCGTGACGCAATGAAGTAGTGGATTGTGTAATTCGACAGGGCGCGTAGACAGCTACTGCATTGGTAATCTGGACCCCCTGTACTACCCCATGTTTGGAAGGCGAGCCCGAGGTGCTCGTCGACGCCATATATATCCAATTGCACATGCCATGACACAGAGCTTCAAGCAAGGTACATAACTCAATCTCCCCTCATGCGCTTTAACCCTCAATTTTTGTTCGCTACTCAAGTTTTTGAACCAGTCTGCTACGAAAACGACGCAATGGCAAAGATCTTCCTGTAAGTTCGCCCTCTAGGAATCACTGACAGACTGACTCAAAGCCCCGTGTAAGTGCAACTTAGCGCTAACCAGAGGATCAGGACCGGAGCCACAGGCTACATTGGCGGCACTGTCCTGTCGCTGTTGACCAAGTCGCATCCGGAGTATGCAATCAGAGCACTAATGCGCGACAGCGCAAAGGGCAAGATTATTACCGGCACATTTAAGGACGTAGAGGTTGTAGAGGGAGACTTGGACAGCGCCGACATTTTGGCTCGCGAAGCCTCCAACGCTGATGTTATTCTTCGTGAGTTTTTGCAGGCATGCCTCTAACGCGTTGTTCGGATTGCTAACGATGGCTTCCAGACCTGGCCTCAACTGGCCACCTGAAGAGCATTGAGACTATTTACAAGGCCCTCAACTCTAGCCAGAAGCCATGTAAGCAATCTCCAGTGTTGTTGTTCCCATCGCCACTAAATGCGATCTATTGAACTCGTGCTTATTTTGGTATTCGTCTAGCACATTGGATTCAAGTTTCTGGTGCCACCGCTCTCGCCGCGGCCGAGCTGGCAGACAAGAACCGCGCCCCGGGCGACGGAAGCGACCTCGTCTTCAACGATCTCACTGGCATCGCCGACATCCGCTCCATCATCCAGCGCCACCCGAGTCGCGCCGTCGACAACTACATCCTCAAGGTCGCGGCCGAAGAATCGAAGATCAACACTGCGTTGGTTTTCCCGCCTATCATTTACGGCCAAGGCCTCGGCCCCGGCAACAAGCGCAGTGTCCAAGTCCCCGCGCTGGCCAAGACAACGCTGGAGCGTAAGCGAGGCATTCAGGTCGGCAAGGGCCTGAGTCGCTGGGGCAATGTGCACGTAGAAGACGTCAGCCAGCTGTTCGTGAAGTTGGTCGAGAAGGCTGTTGAGGGCAAGGCCGATGCGCAGGTTTGGAACGAGAACGGTCTGTATCTGACCGGCTTGGGAGAGATTGTAAGTCCGGCTATCCTGTTTCTACTCGTGCTGTTGCTAATTGTGTTTGTGTCCAGTCATTTGGTGAGATCTCAAAGCTTGTCGCCACGGCCGCCGCGAAGAAGGGCCTCATCCCCTCAGACGATGTCGATGTCCTCGGCCCCGAGGATGCAAACACTCTGCTCCCCCACGGAGCTGTACTCTTCGGAACCAATGCGCGTAGCAAAGCGGTCAGGGGCAAGGAGTTGCTCGGATGGGCGCCGACAGGCGAGAGTCTGCTAGACGAAATTCCTAAGGCGGTGGAGCGCGAGGTCGAGGTACAGCAAAGCAACCTCTGAACAACGTCATTTGCTGTACAAATCTAAAGCTTGTAGATAGATAAAAATCAATTCGTTCTCACATCACACACAAAACACTCAAGCGGCGCAAATAATCAAGTCTGACACCATCACAATTCAGCTGGACTACAGGCTCTGATTTCTCATTACTTGAAGCTGCCCAGTCCGCAAATGGAGGGGTGATTCAGGGACCACGCCAGCTATCAACCCCCTTATCGCCAATGATGGTGGGGTTGTTGCCCCTCATTCTAACTTGGAGCTGCTTATTGCCCCTCACCATCATGAAGGCATCTATTAGGAAGGTGTCCGCGATGAGGTTGGTATCCCAGACGCGTTTACGGATTCGGACGGGGAAGACAATCGGAGAGTTATAGACAATACAGATATGGCAGGTGAATCTTGCAGGCCATGGATCATTCATGCATATGTCAAGCTTTCACTGGAATGTAACTTGATGTGAGCTTTCCACTGCGGGGGAGGGGCAGTCTCAACACCCCGGCAGGCCACGCCGAAGCTGACTTGATAGTGCGTCACAAGTCGGAGTAAAGGACTTCTGCTGAGGCCGAGTTCGGTCGTCGATAAGATAAATCGTAGCCTGGATCTTACCACATCACATCTCAAATGAGCTCGCATTGAATATCTCAAAGTCAGCTTTGCAGGTCCTTCACATCCCACATCAACTTTTTCTTGATATTGCCCAAAACATCGATACCTCAGAGCAGAAGCGCCGACCAAACGCACCATAACCAATCCCCTCATTGTCCAACACCTGCAAAAATGGGAGACCTCTCTGTTGAGCTCACGGCTCCCAACGGCCGCAAGTGGAGCCAGCCAACCGGCCTTTTTATCAACAACGAATTCGTGCCATCTTCGAACGGCCAGACCATTGACGCCATTGACCCCGCGTAAGTGTAACCTTCGGGAAGGAAGCCTTTACCTTAAGGATGGCAAACTGACACGCTGCTTCAGAACAGAAGAGGTTATCACATCCGTCCACGCCGCATCGGCAGATGATGTCGACAAGGCCGTGAAAGCCGCTGCGGCAGCACTCAAGAACCCATCGTGGAAAGAGTTGCCCGCCTCTGACAGGGGCATTCTCATGGCCCGTCTAGCCGACCTAATCGAGGAGAACAAGGAGCTTTTCGCGACAGTCGACGCGTGGGACAATGGTGAGTCAAAATGGGGCTGAGAGAAACACCTCTTCATCCAATGTCTTAACTAGTTGTGATACAGGCAAGACATACACGGAGGCTCTCATCAATGACCTCGTTGAAGCCGTCGGCGTTATTCGTTACTACAGCGGTTGGTGCGACAAGATCTTTGGCCAAACCATCAGCGTCCCCAACAAGTTTGCGTATACCGTTCGACAACCGGTTGGAGTTGTCGGCCAGATCATTCCATGGAACTATCCGCTTTCCATGGCGACGTAAGTCAAGACTCGCTTGCGATAATACTCCCAAGACTGACAACTCTCGATGGAAGTTGGGCCCGGCGCTGACATGTGGTAACACGGTCGTTCTCAAGGCAGCTGAACAAGCCCCTCTGAGTATCCTCATCCTCGGTTGTCTCATTAAAGAAGCGGGATTTCCCCCGGGAGTGGTGAATTTCATCAATGGTCTGGGCAAGGACGCCGGCGCCGCCCTTGTCCAGCATCCCCTCGTCGATAAGGTCGCCTTCACAGGATCAACGGGAACAGCAACAAACATCATGAAGATGGCAGCAGCAACACTGAAAAACATCACTTTGGAGACGGGTGGAAAGTCGCCGTTGTTGGTTTTCAACGATGCCGATATGGAGCAGGCTGTGAAATGGTCCCATCTGGGAATTATGTCCAACCAGGGCCAAATCTGCACAGCTACCTCCAGGATCCTGGTCCAGCAAGACGTCTATGATACGTTTGTTGCAAAGTTCGTTGAGGAAGTCGAGAAGACCAGCAAGGTCGGCCACCAATGGGATGAGACAACATACCAGGGCCCTCAGGTTTCGAAGCAGCAGCACGAGCGCATCCTTTCCTATATCAAGATCGGTCGAGAGGAGGGCGCGACTATCAAGACTGGAGGAGAGAGACCAGCGCATCTTCCTAAGGGCTACTACGTCGCCCCAACCGTCTTCACCGACGTGAAGAGTGATATGAGGATCTGGAAGGAGGAGATTTTCGGCCCTGTGGTCGTGATCCAGAAGTTTACCGAGGAAGAAGAGGCGATCGCTGCTGCTAATGACAGCGTATATGGTCTTGGGGCCGCGGTGTTTACGACAAACCTTGAGAAGGCGCACAGAGTCACCTCTGAGATCGAATCCGGTATGGTGTGGGTCAACAGCAGTCAGGATTGTGATCCTAGGGTGCCCTTTGGAGGTGTGAAGCAGAGCGGTATTGGGAGGGAGCTTGGTGAGGCTGGCCTTGAGGCGTATTCGCAAATCAAGGCGGTCCATGTGAATATGGGGAACAAATTGTAAAGCAGACAAGAAAGCACTTGCTTGCTGACTTCTTATATCCGAGTATGCCGAATATCAAACTCAAAGCGTCTGTAAACCTTCTTGTATTATTCCAAGCAGTTCGTGATTTAACTTCTTAGCTTGACACCAATAGGAATCATTAACGGGCTACAAGGAAAGGAACATGAAAATCGCCATGCGCCGATGTTGCGTTTTATTCGCCCAGTGGTACGGGCGAACATATCTCGACCCGCAGCATCCTCGGTAATTTCCAACCAATAAAATTCTGATGATCCTATCAATTGTTCAATGTGAGTCTGAATCCCTCTTCTGTCATCTGTAATCGTCTATTCGTCACTCGTCACGCTATCTCGCTCTTTCTCAGTCTTGGTTTCCGTAGCGAAAGACTTCAAACGTCGACGCAATGAGTCTTGTCTGTCCGGTCTGTCAAGATTGTCTTGCGAAGCCAGAATTGTGCACCTGTCCCAACTCAGAAGCGCAAGGAAGCCCTCACCACCTGAGCTGCAGAAGCCTAAAGAAGTCCGTCGATGCCGGATGCTATGCTTGCAACCGCCTGTGGGCCGTGCTAGACCCCGAGGAAAGGCAGCTGGTAGCGGCAGTTTCCGATGGCCAACCTGACAATACCGTTGTACCAAATCTGCCTTCAGAAAAAGCCGAGACAAGTGATTTCATCAGTCCCATCACAGTTATTTCCATATGCGATGGGGCGCAATTCGGCCACCCCAACTGCTTCCTGTAGCAGGTTGCCTTCGACGCGGCACTCGTTAACCCACATTTGCTACCGCAGAGAAGAGCGTACTGGCGTCTGGCATTGTTGTTGAAGCCATTCCACGGTGTGCTACAGTCATGGAAGTGATGTTTGTGTGAGCGTCGCTGATGACAAGATAGATTACCCCCCAGCATTCAATCCTTCTGTTGATTTCCACTTTGAGAGCAACAAATCCCCCGAAACTATTGTCACTGCAAAAGGATGGATCCATACATGCATTAAAACCCACGAACTGTGCTCCAAGACAAGTCCAGCAGACACTCAGTGGTATCCGACTCGTCTTCTCGACTGCGGTTCTCAAAGGGACTCAAACATGCAATGCTGGATCACCGATACGAACATTTCTAAGCCTCACGGTCCGTACATGACTTTAAGTCATTGCTGGGGATCAGTAGACTGTATGCGTCTGACTACGGAGAACTACGTGTCTTTGACTAGAGGGTTCCCACTGGGAGACTTGCCAGTGCTATATCAAGACGCAGTATGGGTCAGTCGGCAGCTGGGGGTCCGATACCTTTGGATCGACTCATCATGCATTATCCAGGAAGGTGACGGCCTTGCTGATTGGAAATTTGAATCAACGCGGATGGGGGAAGTTTATAGTAGGTCATACTGCAACATATCAGCAACACACGCCCCAAATGGGCACAGCTCAATGTTTCACAGTCGAAACAGCACAAGCTTGACATTCAGATGGCTGACTTGCCCCTTGGTGGTCAACTTGTCCGGCACCTCGTAGTAGACTACAGGCTCTGGGATAACGAAGTGTCACGGGCTCCAATCAACAAAAGATCATGGGTCTTACAGGAAAGGCTCTTGTCGCCTCGAATACTACACTTCGGGGAACGCCAAGTAGTTTAGGAGTGTCTTTGCACAGAGGCCGCTGAGATTCATCCCGAGGATTCGCCTGTTAACCTCCGGCCAAGCTTGACTAGTTTGAAAGGATTCGGGCTCCGCCACCAATCCGCTCTCGAGAACAGTCTCAACGTCTACCTCTATTGGGCTGAGGTAGTGAAGACATAGACATCCTGCAAGCTCACCTTTCAGCAAGACAAGCTCGTTGCTCTTTCTGCAATCGCGAAGAAAGTCATGAAAACCCTAGAAGCCGAGTATGTTACCGGAATGTGGCGCAAATACCTAGATCGGGAGCTGCTTTGGTCGGTGTCTGTATCTACACACCGGTTCGAGATCGAGGACCGGTCTTATGCAGATTTGGTGGATACTTGCGATCGCAAACCGGTTACATACACAGCGCCGAGCTGGTCTTGGGCATCGAAATCCGGCAATGTTAATCCCGGACTTCCTGACGTACCGGAGACAGATGTGATGATTACGGTCGAAGACTACGACCTCGACTATGGTACACCAGATACAACAGGCTTCATAAGAGGCGGCTGGCTGAGGATATGGGGCGAATTGAAGACACTGAAACTAATACCTCATCGATCTTCTCCTACATGCACCACGGCGGACTGGGAAATGGTCGTCAACGGCACAAACGTCAGCATCCTGTCTGATTCTATGGCCCGAGAACCCCAGCCTCACGTAAAGCTGGACACTTATCATTCAAATTTCGACGAGAAAAACTCCACAACAACTTTATTCTGTATGCCAGCAAGAGAAAGGAAAGGTGATGAGGGTAGCCTGTAGGTTTTGCTACTTGAGTTACAAGACCGAGACTCAGGGACCTTTCGACGCATCGGAATGGCAAGAGGCTGGGGAAAAGAGGTCAAAAATGGAATTTTGTGGGTAGAGAGAAAACTACGCAGTTGCCATGCCAAGCATTTATCAATGGTAAAAGTTTGGTGCGGTTAGTATGATTCAATAACCAGGCTTCAGTATTCAAATGTAACAATGGAGAGCTAAGCGGTCAGCCTGGAAGGAAGCGGGACAGAGAACATGTCATTCGACCAGGGTGTGCCTCAGCCACTGTGATTAAGCTTGATTTAGAACGAAAATCCAAGATCAGGCTGCGAGCCTTGTCTAAGCAAGCGCCCCGATTCGTCGCCTGATTTCCCCCTGTGGGTGCGAGAATGCCTCCAACGACCAACTTCCATCCTATCAAATCTCCGTTCTGGTCCTTCATTTCTCGATAGTGGTGGATTATCTCTTTCTCTAACTGCCAAGAATTCCGAGATCGGCATCATAATTCTGACCTGCAGGACTTGGCGATATTCTTGTTTGCGAAAGGAGGAGGATATCACTTCAATCACTGCCTATTGTGGGACCTTAGGCTTGTATTTGTACTACCAGTCCACACATACAGATGGCTGGCCCGCGAACTTCCAACACTTATCCCCTCAACTACCTTAGGGTCAGACTCACTGCTTGGATTTACTCCTGTTTACCCAAGACAAACTATTGGCTGCTTCAAAATCTTTGAAGTGCACTTTGGAGTCTATCCTTACCATTTAGTATTACAATGTTTCCACACATCGTCCTCGTCGCTTTCTTTGCAACAGTCACAAATGCCAAGGGCTCATGCTTCGTTCCCAATGGCACCGATCGCCATAGCCTCACCAACATTGGCGACAATGAGTACGATCCTTGCGAAAAGGACGGGGTTAGCATGTGCTGCAATACACACAATAAGGACAGATGCCAACGCTCTGGGCTTTGTTGGGAGCCTGCGAGCAACGTACTTTGGCGGGGGAGCTGTACGGATTCAACCTGGGAATCCCCGGGATGTTTAAAGCTTTGCATTTCCCCCAATGAAACTGGTAAGTAACACTGTTTTCCTGAGTCTCGGGGAACCATTTCGAGAGCAGGACTTTGGAAGAGCTGTGCTTTGCAAGACTGGACATTAGTAACCCGTTGTTCTTGTGATAGGCATTGATAGTCTCCCGATGAACGAAATGGATCAGCCAGTGACAGGCTGCAATGACGGGGAAGGGGATGAGCAAACGTACTGTTGTGGTTATGATGAACAGGCGCGATCATGCTGCGAAGCTGGGCTGGGAATGCGTATTGTGGACGGACAAGTTGTTGCCAAAACGTCAGCAATCGCAGCATCGGCAACAACAACATCGGAATTCACAACATCGGCAACCACGACACCAACTCAGGCTCTCCCTGCGTCCACGACTGCCGCAGAAAGCGGTAATGCTTCAAGCAATGCTGGAACGATTGGGGGTGCCGTTGGCGGAAGCGTTGCTGCGGTAATGATTCTAGGGCTGACTTGGTTCATCTGGCTCAGGAGGAGGAAAGCTGCCAAGTCTGGGGGCGCCAGCAACACGGCCAATACAGCCCACATGGCCAACATGGCCGAGCTAAACAGCGGGGAGAGAAAGGAATTGCATTCGCAGAGGATTCTGCCGCCTGGATACTCAAGACAACCATCCGAGCTCCCTACGACGGCCCCACTGATTGAGCTTGGAGGCGGGTATTTTGCCGCCGCGGACAGCAAGCTGATCCCGTGGAATTCGAATCGTGTTTGGCGTTTGATATTTGTATGATTTCGCTGTCATGCAGGATGGACATATCTAAGTAGCCACTGGAAAAGCTGACGAGTCGTTTGTTGAATCTATTGGCCATTCGGTTGTCTGACACTGCTTGCCGTTCATGACAGCGACATACAGCGTCCAAAACCACTGTTTTCTTCTTGCATCGTGCCGCCCGGAACTCTCTGTTTGATCAGGATACTTCGAAAAAAACCAACCAAAGGTATTCATAGACCCTTTTCGACAAGACACAGACCGCATACACACCAGACCCAACACAATATTTGATATAGTGATTAAGCTCGCTCCGCTGCCTTTCAAATTTCAGACAACTGAATCGACGAAGAGTCTCTGGCAGGAAAACGACGGGACTGAAGCCCTCAGAAATGCGTCTGCAAGTTTTTGAGTGGATGCTAATTAAGGGTCACTGAACCAAATAAGCTTCCACATGTGGATGATCCAAGACTTTTAGGCAACCAGACCCAGACAACCGCGATCGATCTGTTCCACGAAACCAAAAATAACGTAAAGTATTTATCCACGAATAGTCAAGGTGTGATTAGTGAGTATGAAATACCCCTTTTTGAGTGAGGCGATGGTATATCCTGTAACAAGTAGTTCTGATCAGAATAGATTGGCCTGTCGGGGACCGTTGACTGTCTAAATGGAGTTCATTCCTGCCTCCGACGCGAATCTGTGTCAATACTGTCTCGACTTTGCCGCCGCGGTGTCTCGTCGGTCAAGAGTCTTCCTTTTCGACACCTTCTCTGAGACGACTGAAGAGTACGAATCGAGCATTTCGTCATTAGAAGCTTCTTCAGACACGACTTCAGCCGATGCGTCAGAATCGTCGGCCGAGCTCTTATCTGAGTACTCCTCAGATGACGAACGTGAAGGCCTGTGGCCTACGTCGCCAGGTTGTCGTCTTTGTCAAATGATTGCTGATCATCAACGTTGTTGCGATACCTTTTGGCTCGCAAAGGTTAACGGATTAAGAATGTGGTTTCGCAACTATCCAGATGAGCTTGGTGATGGGAGTTATGCCGGTACGCTCTCTGGCAGGCTCAGTCAGCTGAGAATCAGTCCTTTGATAGACGGAGATTGGGTTGGCCCTCAGAGACATTTCTCTGTCTGGGCCTTCTATGGTAAGTAAAGTTACTGCGAGTCTTTCAACGTTCATAACTAAGGAACCTCGAGACAATCCTGTCGCCATCGCTGGAGAAGTTATAGATGTGCCCGAACTGTCGAGCGATTGCTGCCCGGAAGCATTTAGCCTCATTCGATCTTGGATCAGCTTGTGCCTTGATCGGCATCCAGAATGCCGTCATACCATATCCGGGGCCTTCGTGGATGATATCAACGGCCCTCCTTTGCCCACGCGTGTGCTTGACGTTGGTGATGTGCGTAATAATCACGTCCGACTTCTAGAAAGCCGTGAACGCAGAGGCACTTTCTGCGCTCTAAGTTACTGCTGGGGCACTGGTGAGCACAACGTGAAGACGACGAAAGATAATTATGATCAGCATGTCAAGAGCATCGAATGGGGTAGTATGCCTCAAACGTTCAAGGATGCCATCGAGATCACTCGCGAAACTGGCATCCGGTACCTTTGGATCGATTCACTCTGCATAATCCAGGATGATAAGTCAGACTGGGCTGCGGAATCCAGCCGAATGTCTGCTGTTTATGAGAACGCTTACCTTGTCATTGCCGCATCTGGCGCCTCTGACCCAAGTGAAGGTTGTTTTTCCTCAAAGCAGCGATGTCCTGTCGCTGTCGAAACCCCATACGAGTCATCCTCGGGAACCGATGGTGCCACAGTTAGCATTTCCCTTCGCAGTCCTTACGAGGAGATACCTGCGCATGGGCCATTGAATCAGCGTGGCTGGGGTTTGCAAGAAGCCTACCTCGCACGAAGGACTGTTCACTACATGCCTGGAGGCATGTCTTGGAGGTGCAGGAATCTTAAGTGTACAGAAAGAGCACCCGAGGATCTGTCTTACTATGACAGATGGCCCAATATACTCCAGCGATATTCCAGCCAAAACCTCACCTTTAGGACCGATCGGATACCGGCTATACAGGGACTTGCGAACGCTTACCAAGAACGCTCCAAAGACCGGTATTATATTGGTACCTTTGGTTCGGACCTTCCGGCAGACCTGCTCTGGATGATGAGATTTGAACAGACTGAAGAGACGTTCAATCGGCCAACGTGGTCATGGGCCTCCAAAGAAGGATCCAAGACATTTATGACAGCTCAAGTCGGCATAGCCGTGAATCTTTCGCGTCCAAAAATTTGTTTTGACGAGGAGTCCAGCGCCCTCCACATTTTCGGCCCCATTGCGTCAGCGAAGATAGGTGGTACCTTGACGCTTGACGAGCAAGACACCCAAAACAACCCTGCTTTAGCCGCAGTCTTGTCATTGCTTTATTTCACGAGACGTCTACCTTGCCAGTCGATTCAAAGTCAACAGGACACGCCTGAAATCATTGGCGTAGCTGCCATGGATGGAAGTTATTCCGGTGCTGTCTCAATAGCTCTCTTAAGCGAGACATCTTGGGATGAGGTGAAATCCTACGTTGAGGAATTCTGCGTGTGAGTCAGGATAGTATTGTTTCATTGTTTTGGACTTGCTAATAGTGTCCGTTTAGAACAGGGTTCAAGTCCGTCACGCCGAGCGCCGTCAATCTGAGTTTGAGTGATCATGTAGGTTCAAGTTTCAAACCTACATTTCAGTATTTACTGACACAGTGAATCGTTACATCAGGTCCACTGGTCTATCATACTGGCGCCGACGGGTCTGGAAGGGCACTATTTTCGGATTGGGATAGGGATCATTCTTCGCGATCCGGGCCACATCAGTGTGCAGGCGGCTGACATTGAGTACATAATAGATTGAGAAACCTGATCCTCAAATTCAAAGGGGAGCAGGGTAGCTAGGAGACTAAATGCTACCAGCCAGCTAGGCCGGAGACCCTATTATGAGTATTTTAGTGCTCACATTCAAGGAGTTGTGGCTATGTGTATGATATATTCACACATTGCTCTTGTTCTAGGTTCTTATAAACTTTTCATGAGTGAGATAAAACAAGATGTAACTCATCGGATAGTCGACATATCTTGCTGGTGCGAGACAAGCCTTCGTCTTGTTGTCATTTCGTGAGGTGTAGGTAACTAGGTAGTTATGCGCGAGATTAAGAGAAAAATAGCAACGTTGACTACGCCTTCCTAGAATTCCAACGATCTGCAAACGGATCCCAGCTTGCATCCTCAACGGGCGTGTACTCCATTCTGTCCGCGATGTTCTTCGCGAGATCCTTCCCGTATACAGCAGCAATCCACGCAAACGTAACATCAATACCCGCGCTGATGCCTGACGAAGTCCAAACATTCCCATCTTCCACCCACCTAGCCTTGTGTACCCAATCCACCTCAGGCCGCAGCGCAATAGTCTGCTCCCATGACAGCTTATTCGTCGTTGCCCTCTTCCCGTCCAGCACCCCCGCACGCGCCGCGACGCCTGCGCCGGTGCACACCGTAATCAAATACTGCAACTCGGGGAACCGCTCCTTGATGAAGTCGATGGAAGCCCGGATGCCGGCGTACCGTGTGCCTTGACCTCCGGGGACGATGAGCACGTCCAGTGGCGGGGCCGTCTCGAAAGTGTGCGTGGGCAAGATGGTCTGGCCGAAATCGGAATTGGCCGCCGGGACCGCGGGACCGGTGGCGGGGATGGCGCCGGGCTGTTGCTGTGCGCCTGGGATCTGCTTCGTCGAGACGGGGTCCAGCGTCTCCGCGATGACGGACAGGTTCATTTCGTACGAGCGCGATAAGAGATTCAGCGCGTCCAGGGGCCCAAAGACGTCAAGCGCTTGGAAGGCCGGGAAGACGACTATGCCGAAGTTGAGGGGCTTTTCTGCGAGATGTTAGCAAACTGAGGGGAAGAACAAGCTCTTGAAGACAAGAAGAGCTGGATTGTTACTCACTGCCGCCTTCGCGGTCACCATTCCGAGACATGATGGTTAGGCTGTGACTGGAGCTCCTCACGCAGTAGAATGGAGCTGAGGCCGCCGGGGTGGGTCTTTTGAAGAGGATCGATACCGCAGTTCGATTTCTTATCATAGTCGATGTATTGGGGATCACGAAATGGCGAGTACGACGAAGAACAAGCTGGTCCGTCCTTCTCTAGGCTTCATCCAAGATAATTGCAGTGAGACCGATTCAATGAGTGAGTAAGACGGAGTCCGCCTGCGAATGAGAGTGTGACAGAGAGAGCTCGGAGACCGATGAGACATTTACGTAAGGTGAGGGCTTCCGAGAGAGTTTGCGGGCTGGCGGGGTGTTCGGCCGTCAGCTCATTAATAATGATCGGGCCCAGCTTGCACGACTACCGACCCTTACATCGCGTCATTCAGGGCCGGAACCAATTATGTCGTTTTCTCATGACTTGCAATAGCCTCTGAGGAGTAATACATTCGAACATTTGTTTGCACATTCCTAGTCATGAGCAGGTTGGACGCCAATCTTTCGACAGGCAGAGAAAAAAAAAGTGTCATGTCTTGCGGCAACAGAGCGCTGAAGATGCGATGGACAGCCGCTGAGCATGAGCCGTCTTGTTGATGGATGAAGTCACCACGACAGCAGTGTTTCCCATCCAAAGCAGGTTGGATCTCTGAATCATCATTTTCGACTTCTCAACTTGCCTTTTTACAATCCCAGACTTTGTTTCCTCCAAACCAAGTCTCTTCAACTTTCGCATTCAACAGGCGAGCGGCATCCCACTCCATGTCCACGACAATAAAGTCCGCAAGCTTACCCACAGCCAAGCTACCGACTCTGTCATCGGCAAACACGCTACAAGCAGCGCCCCAAGTCGCAGCAACCACTGATTCGCACAACCCCAGCCTGAAGTGCTCGTTGACCGTCTTGGGATAGCTCGGGTCCCGCGACGAGCGTCTAGTAGACACAACATAGAGATTATGCATCGGCGCCCACGGCGATGTAGGACTATCACTACCAATCGCCATCAGAGCGCCCGCGTCAGCGAATTCACGGTACGCAAATGCCCGTTTACAGCGATCTTCGCCCAGAAGTCTCGACCACTCCGTCAGAATCGAAGGGTCGGCGTGGACCGGGTGGATAGACGCCGTTAAGCCCAACTTGCCCAGTCGCTGAGCGTCTTCTGGCGATGCAAGTTCCAAGTGCTCGATCCGATGCCGCCGTCCTGGGGTGCCATTCTTCTCAATCGCGTCGATGGCCATTTTGATGGCCGCGTCGCCGATTGCATGCAGCGCGACTTGGAGTCCTCCAGCGTCTGCCTCCTTGACGACGGCCTCCACATGTTCCGGCTCCCAGATTGGCGGTGGAAGGCCTGCTGGCGCGTATGGTTCTGAGAGATATGCCGTGCACGCGTCGATGATACCGTCGCAAATAACCTTGACGCCGACGATGCGGAGGTCCGGGTCGTTGCTGGAGTTGAATGTCCTGCTCAGCTCAATGGCACGTTTTACTTGCTTTGAGTTGGCCTCGATATCTGCGGTCGGCTTGATCAACCAGTAAGACGCAACCCGAATCGAAAGATCTGGCTCTTCTTCTTTCAAAGTAACGAGCGCGTCCCAAGCCTCTTCATCCATAGCCATCTCCACTACTCCAGTGTAACCGGCGGCGTTATACTCTTTGATGGCTGCCCTGATTGCTTCCATTCGCTCATGTTTCGGAGCTGATGCGGCCTGGAACGGCCAAATGACAGACATCATCGCACCCTCGTCAAGGACTCCAGTAGGCCTGCCCTGTGCATCCCGATGAATGCTCCCGCCGGGGGGATCCGCCATCTCTGCCGCTCCCAATTTCTCCAGCGCCGCAGAGTTGCACCAGCAAGAGTGCTGAGAGCTCGCGTCGATGAAGATGGGTCGTGAGTCGATATCGTCCAGCAGTGCGGCGCTCACCCCGCCTGGTGTCATGGAGTGCATCCAGTTCTTGCAGAGAATTGTTGGCACATCCGGATTAGCTGCCGCATAAAGCTTTGATAGTTGACCGGATGTCGTCTACTGTTTTGCAACGAACCAAGTCGAGTTTTCGTAGTGACTGGCCCAGGAGTAGGAGGTGCATATGTCCATCAGTGAATCCAGGGAGCACCGTACGCTGCTGGAGATTTCGGACTTCGGATCTTGAAGCGTCTTTGGGGAGTACCTCACTTTGAGGGCCGATGGCGATGACTTTACCATCTTGGATAAGCCTGCTATCCGCGAAAGTGGGCTGGGCTTCAAGGCCAGTTCGGCCAGTTCCGGCTTTGGCTAGAATACGGCCATTGATGAAAATGGTACTTGCACCCATGGTGTTGGAGTCCGGGGGTTATGGGTTATCTGGGTAAGGCAGCTTAAGTATACCACTGGTACAGCGGGTGCCCTACGTGTTTGTTAATAGATGATGTCTGTGAGACATGAAAGCTTACGCACTGGAGATTACGACTGATTCATGAAAATGATTCGACCAAGCCCGCAGGACCGTACGAGAGAAGAGAATCAAAGGCTTTTGTAATCCTCTATCGTGATGCCCCATCGTAACTATCGTGGCTCTTATCGTCGATTGACTTAACCCAGTTCAATTCTAGTGCAAATAGTTTCCTCGCTTCGACTTTACTTCCCAGTGGCCTGGCGACCCACTGTTCCGGGCAAAGGGCCTTGACTAGGAAATTAATGGGGGTAAATCCCTCTCTTCGAACTTCCTTCCCAGTCTACGCACGGAGCAATCCTCAATCTTGGGTTGAAGGTGCCCGAAGTCGGCGGATTTTATTGTGAAGCATCAATCGATTTGATCATGTGTTAATACAGCATACATCGCCGCGAATGTGGCTTAAGAGAAATCTAATCCTTGCGGTCAGCGAATCAGAGCCGAGGACGGTCCCCGGAATAATGTTTGGGGACTCAAAGACCGGGGGCTGAGATCGGGCAATGAGGAAAAAAAACAGGCATAAATAGGGTTTACTTGAGAAAATGAAAAGGTAGTTCTCAAGAATAACAATGGTCCAACAGGCTTCATCTGGCCACATTTATCCCGCTCCAGATACATGGTGTTGGTTTGTTGGTATTGATGTAATCGACCACGTGAAGGTGATCTTCGTCGTAGTGCGGGGTCATGACATGTTAGCCAGCCCGCGGCATTTGTCATGGACCGAAACCGATCATCTACTGAGATTTCGAACTGGGCTGAAGCTCAGTTACATTCAACGTCACTGCCGACCGTCTATTAGAAAATTCTTCAACATGTACAAGTCTCAGATAACCTTCACCTTCGACACCATATGTCCTTGGTGAGTTGGCGACGTGAATCAAGTCTTCGCGTTCGAGCTTGTCTGCTAACGGATCCTTATCGAAGGACATATATCGCAAAGAAAAGGTGAGATGATAGAGATCGATACCCGAGCACCTGGTGAACTAGATTTATGTCTGTGGAGGGGTGCCAGCAATGCGGCAAAAGGTGTGCTGGCATTAACGAAAGGTACCAACCGAAACAGCCGACAAGCAGTGCCCGCCCTGCAGAACTTTGAGTGTTGATACTTCGAGCTTCATGTACCATTCTAATAGTTCATTCATCCAGACTAGGCAAAGCCCTCGAGGAGATCGCCGCCTCGCCCGGAGCTGGCGACATCTCCTTCACGCTCGTCTTCCGCCCCTACCAACTCTACCCGGACTTCCCGACTGAGCCCCAGGACAAGCGCCAATGGTATGTGACCACCAAACACGACGCTTCCGACATTAAGCAGTCAGTCTATGAGGCCACAATGTCCGAGCTTGGAACAGTCGTTGGCATTCCTTTCTCCTGGGGTGGGACAATGTCGAACACTTTCAACGCACACCGCGTGATCCAGCACTTCCAAGAGGCCAAAGATGCGGAGACTGCCAACCGGCTGGTGGAAGCCCTGTGCAGTCGGTACTTTGAACAGGAGAAAGATCAAGGCGCGAAGGAGGTGCTGATTGAAGCTTGCGTTGAGGCGGGTATTCCGGAGGCAGAAGCGAAGGCGGTTGTCGAAGACGAGACGGAAAACAAGAATGACACAAGGAACATGATCCGCACGGCTACCATGGATGGGGTGGATGCTGTCCCACACATTGTATTCGAAGGGAGGAAAAGAGACCTCACACTCATCGGCGCGAAAGAAGTCGACGAGTACGTCAAGGCTATGCAGACGATCATTAAAGAGAGTGGGTAGAAACGACCTCTGAATCTGGATTTATTCTTTTCAGTACTGTGTTTTTTTGCGCCCGTTTTGGATTGTAACCGTTTTGATATCATTCTTGCCACCCACTTAGTATCTCTCCAGAATCCACAAGCGTTTCTCATCAACGCTCAGAGACTCCAGGAACTTCATCTCTTCCTCCTTGACCGCTGCATATCTCTCAATGAGCTCTTCACCGAGCAGCTCATTCATGACCTTGTCACCCTTCAACTCCTTGAGAGCTTCAGGGAGCCCGGCCGGAAGCATCTGCTCCACGCCCAGCTCCTTGCGATCGTTCTTCGTCAGGGAGGCAGGGTCGACCTCGCAGTCGCCCCAGGTCAGCTTCTCGCCCTTCATAACGCCGTACGCGCCAGCACCCAGTAGTGCAGCAATTGCGAGGTACGGGTTCGCAAGTCCGTCTAGGCACTTGACCTCCCAGTGGCTGTCCTCGCACTTGCGTAGCGGTGTTTCTCTGTTCTGGGTGCCCCATGTCACCCAGCGACCACCGGCCCAGCAGCCATCCTGGACGCGTTCGTAGCTGACGGGGTTGCTGTAAGTAAGCGCCGCGATAGCGCGTAAGTGCTTGAGGATGCCGGCGTAGAAAGGTCCGTAGGTCTCTGGCTTTGAGCCGTTGGGAGAGGTGATGGACATGTGGACATGAGCCGCGGTACCACAAGACTTCGGGTAAGGCTTTGGATGGAGAGACATCCTATAGCCCTCTGACTGAGCAATGCCGGAGATGACCTCTCGGACGTAAAGGAGGGTATCTACGGCCTCCAATGGAGGAGCTCGAGGGAGAACGACTTCGAACTGGCCGGCGGCGCTTTCAGGGTGGATTTGCTCGATATAGATTCCTTTCGAGTCCAGCTCGGCGACTGCGCGCTCGATAACCTTGACAAAGACGGGGTGATCCATCATTCGGGAGGTCGACCAGGCATGTCCGTCGTTCCTCAACGTTCGATACTTCTCTGGTCCATCAATCCGCTCAAGAAGAAGCAGCTCGATCTCGAATCCGACATGGAAGGTGAGACCCCGGCGTGCCGCATTCTCGACCACTCGCTGGAGCAATGACCTTGGGCACAAGGATACGACTGAACCATCCTGCTCTCTGAAGTCTCCGAACACGCTGATATGGCCATCACGAGGACCCTCCTGGAGAGATGTGAAGTCTGGATGCAGCCGGTATTCTCCCGTGCCGGAGGCCCCCGCGACGACCATGTCGTTCTGGAGCAGACCGAGGCTGGCCTTGGTAATGCTGATTGAGAAGTCCCCATCTTCATTCATCACCGATAGGACCTTTCGCATGGGCACGGCCCGAACGCGTGGGGTAGCTGTCATGTCATTCCAGTAGATACGAAGGTACTGCGGTGGCTTTTTGCCATCCAGGAATGCCTCCAGGATATCCAGGTCACTCCTACCAGACAGCCGTCGAGGGTTCATGTGGCTTTCTTCAGGACTGAAGGAGAACCCCAGGTGGTAGATGTGGTTTGAGTTGTTAAAGAGAACGTCTTTCACCAGCTGGGTCGCCTCTCGCCAAGTCATGTGACCCTTTCGAGCGTACTCGCACAAGACCTGGGGCAAGTCAGCATACATATCTTCTTACATAGTGGCGTGTAGTTGGTACTGACCTTCTCCATCACCTCTTTGACTTGCAACACGGCCAAGAGGTAGGTCTCGGGAAACCAGTGTCCGTCAGTGCTCCAAATGATCTTGGACCAGGGGCACAACTCTAGTATTTGACGGAGTGCAGTTTCCTGGCCATCGCGACTAAGGAACGGGAAGATTTCGCCGATATCCGCATAGACGTTGGCATAAACGCAAGCTAGGTACCCAGCTTCTCTCGTGTACGGGTAGCTTGCGTGGAGCAGGACGATCGGCACCGTGGGATACTGACGGATGAATTCCTGAAGATGCGCAGGAGAGGCCGAAGTGAGAGTGATGTCGTTGTCGCCCAATCCCGTGTGGAATTGGATGGGTTTCTTACCCGGGCCTTCGGTGTTCCTGATGAGGCATGCGAGCCGGTGGACCAAGTACTCATTGAGACCGGGGTGATTGACCCGAGTGAACGCGGTGTCCGTCCCCTGGGTGTGAGTCGCATAGATGCCCTCGAAGGCCTTGCGGGCGAAGGCAGCATCTGGCTTTCTAGGAATTGCGAGACCGGTGCGGTAGCAGATGACGGACTTGAAGCCGACGACCTCTGGGTCGGCGATAGCTTCCAGAATGCTATTATCGAACGCCTTCAGTGCCTTGTCGAAGACGGCGTTGGAGTCCTCCGTCGTGCGAGTTGTGCCTTCGTCAGATGGCAGATGCTCATTGAAGATGTCAGCAGCAATCTTTTCGATTCGCACGATTCTCTTAGCTGGGCTCCGAGTGAGACTGCTGAAGTATGTGTAAGGGTAGACAGCATTCTCGCCGTCCAGCCCGTCGTCGACGAGGACGGACTCGATGCCATTGAGACATTCCTCAACCCATGCGTCGTAATCCTCAATGCGCTTCGCTTCAATGGCATTCACCACCGCCTCCCAGCTAGGCTCGCAACGGAGCACCTTGGCCAGCTGTTTGACGGCGCGCAGGTGCGCGAGACTGGTCAATGAAGCATGGATTGCATCTCCGTGGGCTTCGGTAGTGATTGACAACAGAGGGTAGCGGCCAATGGCCTCGAGGTCCAGCAGAGGATGAGCATGGTTGTCAATGATTGGGGTCGTCTGGATGGTGTGGCTGAGGAGAGCCTGACCAGTCAGCTTTGCGGGATCCATGTTCGCGGAAGAAAGACCACCAGGTCGAGCAGTGGTTAGGTAGTGTAGCAGAGTTTCCCGACAGTCTTTCTACCGCGTGGTAAGATGGACGAGGCTCCCCCTTGGCTATTGGTCCGGCCGGATGATGGACTTTGGTGGTTTGATGCTGGGAAAGATGCAAGCTGCGATTCGGAAGGGAGAGGAAGGGGTAGCTAATGTGGCAGGGAAATGACGTGAGAGCTCTTATCGGCGCCCTGCATGAGGGGTGACTCAGAGGGGTGATAGACGATGTCTCAAAGTCTTCCGCGGCACCCCTCTCCCTAGGAGAACGGATGTTCTCCGCGGGAGGGGAAATTCGGTCTCCAAATGCTGTTTTCAGGGGACGTTACGACATGGTAACCGGTACAGTTCATCGGTTGAATTAACTTTCAGACCCCGCAGCCAACGCATGTCAGATATTAGTGTGAGTTCATATGGAAACTTCTGCCCGCGGCTGAACTGGTTTAGGACCCCGATTGCGGAACAAAAACTGCGAGTGCCCTCAGGCATCTTTCAGAAATAAGGCTGATGTCAAAGACGAGGAGCGTACCGGGAACCAGTCGTACTTTTATGCGTGAAAGTCCGATGCAGGATTGCAGGCGGAGGCCGGTTCCCCGCTTCGGTAGCGGCGCCGATCGGGGCTTATCGCACGGCGGCCCGGCGCGGGATACCGGGGTGGGATGCCGTGATGATGAACCTGCGGCATGTCTACTCAGCAAACGAGCCGCATAAGGCGTTGAATGCTCAGCTCATAGCTTTCAATTTTGGGTACCCAATCATTAACCAATATTTTCAGGCGTCTCATGTGGCTTTTCTCGTTTATCTCCAGGAGCTCTGTACCTAATCTGTGCTGGCCTCAGCCTACGGATATGCCTGATTTTCCCTGCAGGGCAGTGCCACCTTCTTTTACTGTATTAGACATTGGATTAATACGTTGAAGGTTCCAAATCTTATTGGGGGATTGCAAAGGATCGATGGAATGAGGAGCATCTGAGTTGGTTTACAGGGAAGAATACCGCGAGACCAACGCCTGGGTTCTGGCCAAGGAAAATCAAATGCACACAACTTGCAGGTCATGAAATGCCAACCAACTCGTCCACCCATTGCCGTCGATGAGACCAACGCAGCGAAATTTTCATGGGATGCCCGCAAGACATTGCTTGATGTTCCTGCGTCTTCAACCATCTCCAGACGAGCCTGATGGGCCCGCCAAGCATAAACTGATTGTATTAAATTTTACAGAGGTGCCGTCTTCACGGACTCAAGTCCCACAGTATGACAGTCACAAGACTCAGTCGCCCCTTTATCTCATCCATACTTCATTTCTCTTCTGGATTGCAAAGTGCGCCCTGCCCCCTGGTCTGGTCGGGAAGACTGCTGTGTTGTTCCGCTGTCCGTTGTTCCGCTCCGCGTTGTTCCGCCGTCCTTAGCTCCGGTGCCCACTGCCCCCCTGTCCTTTGTCCACTTCACCCGCAAGGTTGTACAGTCAATTTGAGGACAGAAGTGGCTAGCGCGTCATTCGATCGATATTACTTGGTGGGCGATATGCCTCATGCACAGCACCATCGCGCCCTATGGCAGGGTCTCTCTCTTGAGGGTGTCGTTTAGATAATGGTCTATTTCCTCCAATCTTAACTGGCAATGCCGCTTCGAACCATTGAGGAGGTCTCACTTCTTACATGTCTGCTGAAGAGCATAGGTTCCCAATGCATCGTCCTGCAACAGTTACTTAGATACATAGTAGCCTGTCTAGAATAAGAAAGCCCCTCGTGAGAGCCCGCCTACTAAACGGGAAGAGCACCGTCTCGGCGCTCCTCCGCATTGAGATTGAGGTGGTGGTCCGGTCCGAATTCCTTTCTCGGACACTTAATTGTCCCGAGTTCCTTTTCGCGGTTGCGAGTTGCTACATCAAAGTTTCTGTCATTTAAGCTTAGAGATTGATTGCTCTTTAACGGAACACCCGACAGATTGGATTTTCAAGCTGCGATTGAGTTCACTAATCGTGCTTGTGGGGAGTTATGCAACCTGGGCAGACCAGTCTGTCAGGCTTTAGTTGTTGCCGTTCACTGGCCCTTCGTTGACTGCAGGGTTAGCGCGTGGAAACCCAGCATGCGTGACAGTTCTCGTTCCTGTTTCGGCAGCAGAAAAATGTTTCTACTTTCAGTCAAGTGCGAACTCACTATAAGCCAAGTCCTATCCGAACCCGTAAATTACCATGCTGGCGGGAAATATACTCCAGAGTCCCGTTTGCGCTCTAGTGAAACGTGGCACAGGGGCCCTTTAATCTTTCTCTCGAGCAGTGACCATGCCTTCTTTGGCAAAATTCGCCCGCTGGCGGATCCTTATGAGACTCAGTAGCATCCAGGGATCGATGTGTATTGGCCAAGCGGTGCTTTACGACTTGAGACGAACGCCTTAGGGCGGCATAACGGATTGGCTACCCCGTATCAGGCGTGAATCTCCATCTTGGGAATCCCAAAACGGCAGCTTACGCGCCGTATCCGATCGTATACAAGGAGCACGCCACGCCTTTTGATCGGTAATGTAACGGCAGTCAGTCCCCAGTGGGTTAGACATTCATCTACTTGATTCTAACATCGAATCCACCTATCAACTAAAATCCCCGTACCAGTAGGGGGGGTTAAGCTCTTCTAACCCCAGACTTTCAGTAAACCGCCTAAGATGAAAACCGTAAAGGAGCTCCGCGGATCGAACATTGAGCCGGTTCGGTAGTCGCTGGTCACACATTCCTTTCCATTCACTCGTTTTCGCTTCCAACTTCCCCTTCTCCGTCATGTACCCCACAACTCTTCTTGCGGCCCTTGTGGCGCTTTCTCCTTCTCTGGCCGCCGCGCAGGTCGTTGGTACGGCCTATGGTTTCGCGAGCGGCGTCACTGGCGGAGGTTCTGCCAAAGCTGCTGCGCCTTCTGACATTGCACAGTCAGTTTCTTTCACTCAACCCTCTTATTCCTAATTCGTGACCGTCAGATATGCACGTGCTAATATTGCGATTCCTAGACTCAAAACATGGCTGTCTGACAGCACCGCGCGTGTCATCCTCATCGACAAGACTTTCAACTACATTGGCAGCGAGGGCACCGTGTCCGAGAAGGGATGCCGTGCCAAGTCTGGTTGCAACGCCAGCAACGGTGGACAAGACACCATCGGCAAAGATTCTTGCGATGCCAACGAGAGCGAGGTCGACGTCAAATACGACAAGGCTGCGAAGACCCAGCTCACCGTTGGTAGCAACAAGAGTATTGTAGGTGTCGGCAGCAAGGGCATCATCCAGGGCAAGGGCCTGAAGATTCCCCAGGGTACCAAGAATGTTATGTACGTGGCCACGACCCCAGACACCTGTTATTCAATGGCTAATATTGCGAAGCATCCAAAACATTCACATCACCGTAAGGTAGATCAAGCCTCATAGCATGGGCTATTGACTCACAAGGACTTCAGGACCTTAACCCTCAGTATGTCTGGGGTGGCGATGGCATGAGCATCGAGGGAGTGGATGGTCTTTGGATCGACCACTGCAAGGTGAGTAAACGTCTTGAGTAGACACACATACATAATGCTAAGATATTGGCGATTTAGTTTAGCAAGGCGGGCCGCATGTTCATCGTCTCCCAGTAAGTCCAGCCGCGTCCCTCGACAACCTGCATGACGGCAGCTAATGAGTCTCTCTATCAGCTTCAACCCGAGCACCTTCACCATCTCCAACACCGAATTCGATGGCGTGACCGCATACTCCAACTCCTGCAACAAGAACCAGTACTGGGGCACCATGTTCGTCGCCGACGGAGACATGGTGACTCTGCACCGCAACTGGTACCACGACATGTCTGGTCGCGCCCCCAAGATCAGCGGCACCGGCACCACCGTCCAAGCCGTCAACAACTACTTCTCTGACAACCTCGGCCACAACTTTGACATCACCAAGGGAACCAATGTCCTGCTCGAGGGCAACGTGTTCTCCAACGCTAAGACCCCGATCACCACCGACTCGAGCTCCAGCGGTGCCAATATCTTTGACGTCCCCGACTCTGGATCCATCTCCACCTGCAGCTCTTCGCTTGGCCGTAACTGTGTTGCCAACTCTCTGTCCGGCAGCGGCGCTTGGCCTAGCCTTAAGAGCACCGCGGCTCTGAGTGCCTTGGGTAAGAGCAAGGCCAACCTTGTCACTCCAATTCAGGCTAGCAACGTCAAGTCCACCGTGACAGGCAAGGCTGGAATTGGCAAGATCTAGGTCTTCCATCGTCATAAGAACCTTGAACGAAGCACGTGGCAATAGCCAAGCACATATTTCCATTCTCATGTAACTTTATTGACTGCGTGAATACCACGCCGCATATTCTACCATACATATATACGTACTATCCAAGTTCTTTTGACACAAAAAGCTTGTATGATGAGCTTCATCTGTTACCTTCACTGCTCATCGTTTGCACATGTCTCTAGCACAAGCTTCATGACAGGTGCTCCAAGGATAGAAGCTTGCCTCCCCCATAGCCAACCACATCAGCTTCGGGGTCAGAATTTCCATTGCCATACCATGTTTCCTAGACAAATCTCCTGCTATCAAAACAAACATGCTTGAATCATTTGGGTTGTCGGGGTTCAGCCTACAACCTGCACGATTCATCGGCGAGACGTGCAATCAGCTCAGAATAGACGGCGGGATTGCCACTTCGGATCTCCGACGATATGGGAGCCGATGCTTGTCAAATTTCACGCTGCCAGTGAAAAAAAAGATGCGTTACAATATAATGGGAATTTTGAGGGAGGGGTCATTTCGAGCGAGGGGTCTAAGCTGTGGACGAATATGTCTATAGCTCGTCATTCTGGAGTAGGCCCAATCCCACGTTGAGCTACATTCAACAGACCTGACTTCTGACGGAGACTAATTCAAGATCTAGTATAGCACCCCTCGCTCAATTACACCCACCCGATCCTCAGTATTGAACTCCAATTTACACCGTTCTTGCAACCTTCCATCTTTGACTGCCTGTGCCACTTCGTGACCGACTATAGTAGTACGTTCCTCGCCTAAGACCCCAGCCTCGTCGTTGTGCCCTTCTGTCTGTAGAAGCTCATCCGGCGGGAATTCTTCGGCAGATGAATCCGGCTCCTCAGGCCGTACCTCGTAGCCAGCCTGCCCGTAACGCACTCGCTTTTGTCCTACTCTCCACATGAGGTTGCCGATGGTGTCGTTGGAGCTTCCTTTCTGAAGAAGCGGTGCCCCAAAAGCCCTAGCAATTTCGAGTGCGTCCGTCGAAAAGCTGCGGCCGAGGCGATGCCATCCGACTAGGAGTAATGCTATGACAATGACTTCGATAGACAGGCAGCCAATGGCCAGACCCAGGTAGTTATAGTGCGATCTATAGATCGATATAAACTTTGTTTCTGTGGCGGTGAGGCCTTGCGCCGACACTGCTGATGGGTTAGCATCCGACTGGGCGATGGCGCTTCTACACATGAGCTCGCGGATAGTGTTGATGATGTCAATCGAAGGGTCCTCCCAGGTCATACTGCATGTCCCGTAGGTAGACAGGTTCGAAGTGATGTAATTACTGATGGCGCCCGCTGACCCCGAAGTCGAAAAAGACGCAGAAGAATGCGGGGCGTCCCCAGGCGCTCCTGCTCCATCCACATAAGTCTGGGCGTTCGCTTGGGCGTTTGCTTCGTAGAGTGATTTCGCGACGCTGAGGATGCCATCCAACATCTGTAGGAATATGCTACCACGGCCGTTTGATGTCTCCGGGCCGGTGCCTAGCGCTAAGGTAGGCGTATCGCCGTTTGCTATACTCACTGTTTCGTTATCGCCAAGTTGCCATGCTTTTAGTGTTGCCGTGCCGTTTGACAAGGTAACGGAATATGCAACAGTGGCCAAGCGTAATACACATTGTCGTGTAGTCGTGGCTCCGTAGCAATTGGAATAATCCGTGGCCATCTTCGGCAGGCTTGTTTGTGTGGTTGTGAAAAGGTTCACCTGCCATCCAGAGTCACTCGAATACCCTTTGTTGATTGACACATTGAACAGAGTCATCGCCGGGCTTTCAAGTCCCCACCCATATGGTTTCGTGGTCTGGTTGCATGAGATATCAAAGCCAGCAGCGGGGATCTGGGCAACGCAGGTGCTATTGGCACCACAGCTTGTGTTTCCAACCAAGGGTATTCGGATGGCTGCGCGGTTGGAGTACTCGCGATTGACGCTGCCGAAGAGAGGTGTTAGGAGGGAGCTGCTGCCGACTGCTGTTTGCGAATTATATTGGCTGAAATTCGCAGGCAAGGTGTCATTTGAGATAAGCACGGTAATATTGGTTGGTGTTGGAGCAGAGCTTGTCAAAACAACGCTAGATGCTCGTTGAACGAGAGGGCCGTCGATGATTCCGATTGCCACCGATAAAAATGCTGCTACTGCGAACAGATCAAACGCAGGTGAGGTGAAAACAGTGGCGAGGCTAGTCTGAATGGATAGGTCGAACTGCAACCTTTGCATGGTGGTTCCGTCCAAGGCTTTTTGCCACCAAGCCACGGCATAGGCTTTGGTCAGAGCAATACTTAGGCACAAGCTGGCGAGATTGGCGACGAGGGCAAGTAGTACCGAGACAGAAATTTCCATATCCGGGCGAGGCCAAGTGTTTACCTCGTGTCCGTCTGATGATGCTAGAATTCCTGCCAGAGCCCCGCAACAGATTCCAAAGCCCGTGAGACTGAGTATCGCCAGCCATGGCATGCGCTTCCAGAATCCAGGCTGCCACGGGATTCCGCGGTCTGACTGATCTTTTTCAGCGGCCATTGCAAGTGGTAATTATTGAAGACCTGAGCGCCTTGATAAGGCAAAAAAGCGAAGCAATCTGTCTTGGAAGTGAAACCCGGCGAGAAACGGGTTCGGATACATACAAGGTGAGTGTCTAACTCTTATATCAGGGGAGCTTGAGATCATGAGCCTCAATCCGCCGCTGCTTCAGGGAAGAAGTGTGGTACTCAAATTGGGTGTATTGTATTCGTATTTCATTCGGTTGTTGGTTGTAGAAGGAAGGCTGCAGTCAGCCCAGGCTGACTGCAGCCTTCGAGTTAGGCTCGAAAGGGTGGTCTTTGCATGGTTAGCTGACGCTATACACCACGCTTCTGCAACCAGAACTAAGCTATCTAGGGCCTAGTGGCTGCACCCTATGGTTGCTGTCACAATAGGGCAGGTGTTTGTCAGATTTTTGTCAGGTATTTGTCAAATACTATTGAGACTGTATCAATCCTGCTGGGGAATATTCCACTTTGATTTTCTGGCGCAGCAGACAGTTCTCAGCTGGATATTTTTAATAGGCCAGCCTACTGGGGGCTATGCTGCTGGCCACCCGCAGTTAGCATTTTCAAATTCCATATTGCTTGCATAGATTTTTTTCTAAAGAGGGGTAAACCAGCACTAAGCATAAACACTCACGACTTATATTAATAAAGATAACTTATTTAACGTTGTTAGTATTCTTATAAATACTCTACCTAGTTTCTATCTAAACTGCTAGCTTATGCTTCTTAGTGGATAATTATATCAGGAAGTATCCTAATTCACATATCAGTATGACATCTCTGTAAGAGCTGTGTCTTGGCCCTTCTGGTCTGTCGAGCCCAGAGAAGTTAAACGAGCTATCTTATGAGTGTATCAATAGCCAAGTCTGTTTTGACTTCCGGTTTGACCTAGATATGGAGATTACAGGAGAGATGAAGATTCGACTTTGGGTCGAGGTTCGCGGGAAACCCGGACAGAGTCCTGTGCCGGATGACCTCTTCCTCTTTGCCGCCGTTGACAAGCACGACGTAAAAGAAAACCCGGTCCGCTTCCACGGGTCGGTCGGGTTCACTGACGACTGGGTTACGCGAGGATTTGACCGAGCTTCACGTCGTGAGCTGGACGAGGCACTTCCAAAACCGTGGCTACCCGTCAACTCTGGAAGCTCTAACCAGCCCCTTCGACCAGGAGAAATTGTCCAAGTCGACATAGCACTATATGCAAGCAGTACATTCTTTTCGGCCTGAGAGTCTATCCGTCTAGTAGTATCCGGCCAAGAAATCATACGCAATCCGCCTTACCACAAGAAGGTGACGGCTAGCCCCGAGATGTGCGTTGTACACGTTGACGGGAAGTACGATAGTTTCTTATTGGTTCCGGAGATCTCTTCGTAAGTATCACGGACCGAAGTCAACTGCGACTTTGAGATCACAACGCAGGACAAGGAATGCATCAACTCCGCTTGGGTGGTGGTTGTTTGTTTGTACGGTAACGGGAGCTTTACACTATTTCCCCCTTGGATTAGCTAGGTACCTACATTTGTGGGGGTTCGATGGGACAGGCTTATTTGCATTCCGAATGGAATATCTCTCGTAGAGAAAAGAAACGATGACAGCACGTTTACTAAGGTAGTCAACCCGTTCTCACGAGCACCCCACACTTGGGAATAAATCAAGCATATTTATGCCCTTTGACCTGAAATCTAGAGTTGAAGATATTTCGTGACTGCAACCCTACCATACGGCCTGGTAGACGCGACAACCCTAAGCTATTGAGCATTGAGATCGCGGACAGTGTCAGACGGACCAACTCACGACTATCGCCAAGATGTTTAAGGTATACGCACGGAGTATTCCTCAGCAAGGCCTAGTCGTTGATGATTGAGAGTCATATGGTGGCCAAATTTTAAGACACTGGAGCCTACGGCCTCGGTATCCTGCTTATCAGTGCAGCCCCTGGGGGAGCCTCGTGGCAACCTCGAGACTTAGGTGGTGTGTTACACAGCGGGAGCCTTACCTGATTCTACTCGGCTCTTATCACAAACAGCCCTTCAACCAATTATGGCACACCTTACAAGCAAATCTCACCCAACTCCGTCAGCAAAATCTCGTATCTCTGCATTGTATTGGGCAGTGCTGGGCTGACCAGTTGAGGTCACCAGAGGGAGGCCGCCACCCAGGCCGGTGCGGGTGCCCTTGGCAAATTACAAATGGTCGCGCCCAAGCAGTCCATCCCCCATGGTGGGTTGACAAGCTATGTAAACGAATACAATTCTGACCTTTGAACTTGCGCAGCTCTGTTGGGCCGGTCACTCCTCCAGCTTCCAACAACAGTCGACACCCGATCCTTCATACCGTTGCACACGTGTCATATAGACCAGCACTAAGCCATGTCTTCACCCGACCAGAACGCAACACCTTACTTCAAAGATATCAGAAACTTTCTGGATCATAAGATTCTACCAACCAAAGCTACTAGCGATGCTGACAATTGGTTCTCTCAATGCACTCACAAGATTCACGATGAATGGATGAAGAACAATGCGACTAGCCAAGAGAGTATTGCTGGTCTAATCATGGACATACATGGCACCAGGCTATTGAACATAGAAGAGAATAAAAGAATTATCAATAATTCTTGGGGGGTCAGTGTTTCTCTTTGCAGGGAATATTGCAGTCGGGATCACATCAAAATGGTAAGCTTCATCATCATGTCTGATGTACTTACTGTGAGACAACCGCCAACGTTACTTGATCTCAGGCCACGAACTTCAATCGCATCGCCGCCGGGTCAACAAGCTATCTTCTACCATGGCTAGCCCTCACTGCGCAGCTGCCGTATGAGACCGGGGGCACAGGGTCTGACATTCTGAGTGTTTGCGTTGGGCTTGGAAGCCCCATGCTAATGACGGTTTCCCTTATGATCACGATTCTGAACAAGACTTGGATTCGAAAGGCGTTCAGGAGGCATCGACATCAAAGGCCGGACATGTCAGGAAGAGCAAAAGCTGCTGTTATCATTGCCGAAGCTGCGCAACAAGCTCCCACTCGTCTTGTAGGGAGAAAACAATCACTGGCGAGTCAGCTCTTTCTAAACCAACATGAGAAGTGGTGGAAAGATGCTGGAGATCAGCTAGAGTCGACTCGTAGAGGGGTGACCCTGTCACTCGTGGCTCAACTATCAGTAGCAATCATAGCCTGGATTCTCACAGCGGTAGGATCCTTGAAAACGAAAGTTGGCGACACGGAGGAAGCTCTTGTCCTTTCCTCGGGATCCCTTTGGATCTGGTTGGTATGTAATTCTCTTTACCTGCAAGAAACTGAGAGTTAGGCAGAGTCAATGCTAATTGTGAAATGATCAAGGTTCCCGTCATCTTGGGCTGGATCCTTGTGGGCACACAGAACAAAGCGGGCACCATGAAACCGGTACTCAGTACTAGAACCGTTGGCAATAGCTATCGCCCTGGTATTGAAGTCGCAGATGGATTTCTTGCTAATGCATCATCGGGATCCGCTAATGCTCAGAATACGTCAAGTCCGAATACAAGAAGTTCGCCTACCCCGAGAATACTAGGGATATTCGATGTCGCCGGATTCCAGAAGCAAGAAGGACCAGCGTTCAATTATGCACGGACCCTGACCTGGATGAACTTCGCCAACAATCTCCTCGTCACATTTGACGAGGCCATTAGTTCGCACGATTTGAATCCACTCCGTGCACAGCAGACTGCCGGAGCTCAAGTCAATTCACAGCCATCTCCCGGAGGATCTCAAGCCAGTCTCACAGGTCAAAACGGCATTAATGGTCCTCAAAGTCATTTATATGAGTATTCGAGTTTGGATGAGCTCTCTGACGCAAAGCCTATCTTTTGGAAAAATGTCGCTGTTTCGATACTTATGGGTGTCCTGATCCAATGGGGTACCACGATGCTTGCATTCATCCTGGCCTTTGAGACCGTCGTCAAGGGTCTGAGTTGCAGGTCGGGGAGCTACCTCATCTATGGCGTCCTATCTACTGCAGCGTGCATATTTCTACTTATTTCTGCAGCACTTTCACACGTCACCATGCGAGAATATGAGAGGAAACGTTTTGAGGAGGGACGTGAGAATCAGCTTGGGCCCGGAGCCCATATCTGCAGAGTCTTTGCTGTTTTCTTTCGGTTAATAGGATGGTTCTTGCTTGTGGCTAACACCATATGGCTTCTGCTGATCTCCATATGGGAGCTCATTGGCTTCTTTGACAGCTGCTACTGTGCGTCGACGGAGCTTAGTAAGAAAGGAGCTGGTTGGATCCTTCTGTTCAAAGGCACGGATGCGCTCAAGGAAGATGCGCAAGCAGCATGGGGAGTTGGAATTGGTTTGGGATTCGTTCTCATTTTCGTGGCAATCGCTGTCTTTTATCTGGCCTCTCGACATAAGCACGACTAGTACTGCAGGTAGATGTACGCGTAATCCATAGGTCTGTGTGTGGAGTGGAGACTGCCTGACTTTCCTGTGTCTACGCCGCTGTATTTCCTGTAGATTTGAAGCTTTACTTTGATCAGTGCGATAATAATAACAACTATCTAATAATAATAAGAGAAATGATGGCAAGGTAGTCTTAATGACAGAGCCAGTTAAAGACAGCAATAATAATAGCGATAACGATGAGGATGATAGCGAGTAGATGAGAGAAGTATTCCTTATATCACAGGGAAAATAGGTAATCCCATAGGATAAGCCCAAGTATGTTCGTTGGAGCAGTATAATGAACCTGCAGTAACTGTACAACAGCGTGTGGCGTCCATTGTTTGATGGGCCATGTTGCAACACAAGATCGCAGCTGATCCTCCCGGCCATGACTGGCTGCGGCTTCACCCACAAGAATCAGGGCAACGCTATTACATGTCCTGTCCCTTCCTCACTGGTTGAACTGCAGCTTTGCGGGCGTTCGGAAGGACACTCACTTTGGGCTTTAACAAATCATCCAAGCAGAAGGGCACGAGACGCCCGCAGAAACCCCTATTTGGGGAACATGCTACGTGCCGGCCGGGGAATATGATCCACGACGGCAATATAACTACTGCTCATTGGCTCAGCACGATGGGTTACTTTCACATGGTGTGCCGTTGCGCCCGCTGAACTGCACCTTGAAACGTGATATCAGGGGATACTCTTTCGTGAAAGCTAAGAGAGAGATGGTTTATATATTCTCAAGGGAAGAACCAGAAGTGACTGACTTCTTCAAAGCTTGCTGCTCTAGAAGCCACCTGCCTTACATCTCCAAGAGTAAGACCGGCTTATGTTTTGTCGCAAAGAGGCACCACTCAAGATATCTGCGACAGTTGCAAGTGTTTATTCGTCTTCCAGATATCTATATCTAGTCACTAATCTCTCTCATAGGAGGAAGTCACGCGTTCTTTTCGTCATGTTATTGTTGAAGGCCTGTCACATATACGCGATATTGGACCGGTACAACAAGTGATCCCTCACCCACACCGAAAATGAATTTTCCTAGACGCCGTCACGAAAACAAAAGATGCGACTTCAAGTTGGGATGAACAGTTGCAACGTTTAGTAGGAATCATCTTCCAGCGAAAAAGGCTCAATCTTATCACCATGATTGACGACATGGAGGATTGCTACCGACTTCGGAGCTAGTCAATTTTCACCGACGATTTTGGGGCTCAAAATTGGTCAATCAAACTGCCAAATTCGGAAACGTTGTTTTCGTCTGTCCGTTGGTTGTTGTGTTGCATAGCAATAGCATGCGAGTTCTCAGTCCAACGACAAACCCCACGCCGACGTCACGGCAGACCGCCGAGCATGGGAGTCGAAGTTGGCCGAAAACCCCGCACAACTACTGACATGGGCTGCGATAGGCGAAGCTTGTTTCCACATCCAGCTCTCAAATCAGCATGGCCAGCATTTGAACTGCATGTGCGGCAGCGGGAGTCTGGATGTTTACCTATCAGCGCCTATGCGAGCTTATCATGATCCATAGCCCGGGATCCGATCGGGAAGTGGGAAGTGGGGTTGGGATCGCGGTCGCCCCCGAATCTACGGCACTTCGTTATTCTTCGACTTTCTTCATTGAAGTTCATCTGGCATGTCCCGACTCAACTTTCTGAACGCTAAAGCAAAATAGACTTATTGACAGGTGGAATTCAGATAGCAATCGCAACATTCAATCCGTCTCGTCCCCACGCGAATTTCGGCAGACGACGTGGCTCAGTTCGCATCTAGCATGCCAGGCTTGCCGGTTGGCTAGGTAGTCCGAGATAAGAACGGGAGATAAGCGGACTACGACGTCAACTTAGTCTCTCCAGCATTACGTATGCTTCATCTCAAGGATAACCTTACCTATCGCTTGAGAGGCACGCCAACGGCTTCGGCCGTTATGGGATCGATGGCCGCCGCCAACCACGTGGGGTTGAAGCGAAACTCCGGCCAGGAATCTCATGCGCAAGTCGCAACAATCACTACCAATTCGCGAAGAGACCGCTTGATTTTCCTAGGCTTGGGCGCATACGCTTTCTGTGTGTTAACATATACTCTACAACTGGTATTATCGTCGTTATCGTCGTCGTTAACGATTTCCGCTGACGTTATTACTTCTATTTTCTTTGATTCCTGATACTATCGTCCTCCCCGCATCAAGCTCACAGACATCCTTTGACCCCACATGCCCAGCCTCTCCGCATGGCCGGCAATGCTGGAGCCGTCCATCCACCCGATGAGCCAGGACCGGCCCCGGTAGAGAACCCGCCCGACTGGGCCCGAAGATAACGAATCGATAAATCGTTTCTTCAAGGCCTGCAAGAAGAATCCAGTCAATTGGTCGAATGTTTCGTCTCGGACCTACTATCCAAGTTCGGCCTTGGTCTTATCAATCGCTGCTCCGCAACCACGCACCCTGGTGATCTCGACAGCCGAGCTGGTGGCAGGCAAACCAACGGCCAAGACTGGCTGATCAAGCATCTTTGGCAGCACATCATCATCTCGCAGCCATTTCTTGAGATGAACTGCGACCGAACATGCCGCTGGCCGCGGCCCGCGATATCAGCATCCCCCAGCTTGTCTACCACGGGCCGGAGCTGAATCCAGCAACTCTGTGCGATCATCCCGCTTGAAGGTGGGGTACATCACAAAGGTTCCTGCATGATAGCAAACTCGGTCACGTAGCTTGCATCTCAACGTCTGTCGGAACGGCCTTGTCTTGAACCGAGTTCTGCAGATGAGGCTCCCGCTGGTTGGCGGCTCGGCCTGCCATTTAAGGTTAGTCGAGATCAGGGTATAGATGTTGGCTGGGACATGGGAAACCGCTGTCAGTCGATAGTCTGATGGAGGTATTCCCGATTGTCATTGATACGACTCCATCACCGGTGTCGGGGCTGGCGGCTGGCCAACATTGCGACATCATCGCCGGATGTCTCCCCGACGGACTCCAGAGAACGTTTCGTACATAAAGGCCAGCAGCAATCTCATGAAGATGCTTGGTTTCTCAGAGCTTCAAGCGCATCTTTGGGTATTCCATCCTGCCTGACAAGACAACTGCATTCAGACAAGATGGGCTTCTCTTGGCTCACCCGAACCCTCGGTCTGGGAGCCTTACTTCTGCTCGGCTCTGACATCATCCCTCAAGTCAATGGCCTCCCCAAGGCCCCGTGGGCTCAGCAGCGCGCTAAAGGCCATGGCCGCAAGGCCCTGGCCCATGCTATGAGCAAACGCCAGCTCAGCAACAGTTCCGAGCCGGCGGACTGCGTTGTTCACGACCCCAACGATGTTGACGCTCCGAAGGAGAACATCTGGAGCGGCTTGACCGGCCCCGAGGCAGCCGGCGTCACGGAGTGGCTCTTCGCTCAAACAGAGTTGAACCTCACACAGAGTGAGAACGCTACATCATGGGATAACAGCATGTAAGTGAACAGGATCCCAGCTGCCCGGGACGCAGACTAACAACGATAGTGTTCTCGTGGAGCTCATGGCCCCCAACAAGTCCGAAGCTTTGGCATACATCGACGGCAGTGCTCCAGCCCCCGCCCGCTACGCCCACGTCTTGATCGACTTCAGCGCTTCCGAGGACCCGGAGTACCAGGACATCATCGTCGGCCCTCTTCTCGTCACCAACGGCACCACCACGTGGGAGCGCCTTGACTACCCGTACACCCGCAAGACCAGTGGCCGTGTCCGCAATCTCGATGCCGATGACGATCTCGCCCAAGAGTGGCTCAATGAAGTCAGCAAGACTGTCGCAGACATCACCCTGGACTTGTGGAACGCCACTGCTCTCGGCCTCGACAACGATACTCTCACCATCTGGGGCATTGACCCTTACTACCAAGATGATGGCCGCGTTCAGCGCTGGGACACGTTCTGGAGCATCCCCGACACAATCTTCGACGTCGAGTCCATGATGCCCATGGGTCTTTTCTTCATGTCAGACGTCACCGGCCGTGACCCTTCTCAATGGACGGTCGAGGGATGGTACTACAACGGCATCTTCTACGAGACTACTGAGGAGTTCCGCAACGCCTACTGGGGCGGACAGGTCGAAAAGCTTGGCAGTAACTGGGCTGGAGACTGGTCTGCGACCGACCAACAGGGCGAGATTCTCCCCCTTGACACGAATGCTCCCCCAATCTCGGTCGCTCCCCATGGTGCTAGATACTCCGTGGACCCCGACAGGAAGTATGTCGAGTGGATGGGCTGGAGCTTCTACGTCGGCTTCACGCGCGACACCGGCATGGCCCTCTACGACATCCGTTACAAGGGCCAGAGAATCCTGTACGAGCTTGGCCTTCAGGAGGCCTTGGCTCACTACGCCGGCAGTGACCCTACCCAGTCTCACGTTGCGTACCTCGACACCTACTATGGATTCGGCCCCTTCGCCTTTGAGCTTCTCAAGGGATACGACTGCCCGTCATACGCCACCTACCTGAACTCCTCCTTCTACGTCTCCGAGACAACCCACACCCACTTGAACAGCATTTGCCTCTTCGAGTACGACGCCGACTACCCGATGGCTCGCCACAGCTCGCAGGAGTACGTCACCGCCACCAAGAACGTCTACTTCACCGTTCGCTCTGTCTCCACCGTCGGAAACTACGACTACATGTTCAGCTACTCGTTCTTCCTGGACGGATCCGTCGCGGTTGAGGTCCGCGCTTCTGGCTACATCCAGGCTGCCTTCTACGCCAAGAACGAGGGCTATGGCTTCAAGATCCACGACAACCTCTCCGGCTCCATGCACGACCACGTCCTCAACTTCAAGGCCGACTTTGACATCTTTGGCACGGAGAACAGCGTCCAGCGCATGCACCAGGTGCCCACAACACAGGTCTACCCGTGGTCCAAGGGCAAGGCCCTCAACACCATGAAGGTCGAGCGCGAGTTCATCGAGAACGAGGACCAAGGCCGCTTCGACTGGAGCTACAACAACCAGGATCAGCTCTTTGTCCTCAACCAGGAGGTCAAGAACAGGCACGGCGAGTACCGCGCCTACCGCATCCTGCCTTACACCGGCCTCGCGCACCTGACGGTGAAGGATTCCAACGTCCTCAAGAACGCGGCCCGGTGGGCTGAGCAGGACATCATGGTCTCCGTCCGCAAGGACACGGAGCCCCGCAGCAGCCACCCGTACAACAACCAGGACGTCGAGAACCCGCCCGTCAACTTTAACGACTTCTTTGACGGCGAGAGCCTGAACCAGACGGACCTGGTGCTGTGGCTCAACCTCGGCATGCACCACGTCCCGCACACCGGCGACCTGCCCACCACCGTCTTCACCACGGCGCACTCTGGCATCCAGTTTATGCCGGCCAACTACTTTGAGGTCGGCCCCAACGTGGAGACGGTCAACATGGTCCGCATCAACTACCACGACGGCAACACCACAGACGTGTTGACCTTCGGAGCCGAGACCGATGCTTGTGGCTTGGATTACGAGCCGACTCAGGTGGACCTGTGGGAGTACAAGGGCGATGTCGTCGTTCGCAAATTCCCCTACTTGCCCGACGATCCTTATTATGAGACGGACAGCATTGTCTAAGTGATGCAGGTCTGAAATGTACATAATCTTAATGATCCTGGGATGAACATTCATGAGCATATGACAGAGAGACAAGGACACAGAGAGAGAAGAGTAAGGCGGAGGAGAAGAAATGCGAAGCGGGGTTGGTGGGGGAATTCAGGGGATGGTTTGTCTTCTCATGATGAAATTACAGTAAAAATAATTCCTTCTTCCAGACACAGCACGATGCAGATTGGAAGTTTGATCGATCGGAATGGCGTGATATCTGACCACTTTGTTTTTTCTGAGGCACGGAAAGATGCGCATTGAACCCATCGCAAGATATTCCCGTCTTCAATGATACGCCGTTGTGTCTCACGTCGTGAACAACGGGTCGGTCAGCCTCGGTTCGCAATCTCTCCTGAGTATTTTCAGCGCAGAAATGCACAACCGTCATTTAATTAAACAGGTTACAACTTTATATCGACGGCGATCATGTTTCGTGTGTGCCGTTGGCGAACCACTGCCCAGTGCTGGAGAAAAATAGCAGCAGGATCTCGGACTCTGTAGTAGAACGACTGGTGCGGCAACCACATTGACGACTTCAACCAATCATGTCGTTAAAGACGAAAATAAAACTGGAGATTCTGCCCGAAATAGGTATATTTTTCCTGCTTTCCCCCTTCCTCAATCCTCCCGTCCCCTCCCGTCTTGTCACCCTCTCTCCCTAACAACGGTCAACATCCAAGGGAGCATGACAGGATCGACAGATCATCATCAGGGACGAAAGAGACGGGGTCCCCAAGTCCCCAAGAGCAAACGCAGGCGACAGCCCCGTCTTCACGCCTCGAAAATTCGAGGACCGTGAGACCTGTCCCGATTGTCAGGTCATTGATCATCGCTGATCGCCCGGAGCAGCCTCCGCGCGGAATCCACGACGTTCCTCGGTTGCAGCAAATTATTGTATCCCGGCCAAGCGGTCGCCCGTTCGCCCTACAGCAACAAGCGCCTCGGCCCCAACTCCCAGGTTTCCCCGGCCTCGAAACATCGTAGGCAGCAGGACCCTAAACCAATTTACGACCGGGGGGGGGGG
>JABGMY010001362.1:0-24210 GCA_014705525.1 Colletotrichum sp. HC292
CCGCCCCCCCCCCCCCTCCGCCCTCGAATCTCGGCCGGGAAGAGAGTTGAGAGCTGAGAGAGAGAAAGAGAGAGAGAGAGAACCCTCTGGATAGTGTGAGGGATCATGAGCGAAGACAGTCACCCTCACGCCAACGGAGACGGCAGACGGCACAGCGAGCCCAATTTCAAGCGCCGGCGCGTCACCAAGGCCTGCGATTTCTGTCACCGCAGAGGGCGCAAGTGCAAGCCGGTGACCGAGGGGAGCGGGGTCACGCCCGTCACCGGGCCCGACGGCCAGCCCTCCTGTCTGACCTGCATCGAACACAGCGCGCAGTGCACCTGGAACCGCGTCGCGGCAAAGAGAGGCGTCAAGTCCAAGACATCGCCCGCGTCTATCAAGCAGCCCCATCACCAGCACGGCGAGGGCGGCGGCTCGGACAGGTGCTTCTACGACGAGAGCCGCCATGGCAGCAGAAACCTTGTTCACCGTCTCATATGCATCTTCTTCGACACGGTGTACCCAGTGTTTGTGTTCCCCCGCCTAAGCAAAAGTCAACTTCCAATCATGCCCAATTGGGGAGTTGACGAGAACGAAGAGCCGAGGAAAATAATTTGCTGACATGATTGTTGCACAAGGTTTCCCTTCTACGATGAGGCGAGTATCATGAGAGAATGGGACAACACGAGCATGTCGTCCAACCGCGCCGCCTTCGCCCGCTTGATGGCCATCTGCGCGCTGAGCGCCTCGCATGTGCGAGACGGCGCGCTGTTCAACCCGGACATTCCCGAGATGATTCGCGACGAGCACCAGCAGGCCTACCTCGACGACGGGCGCCAGGCGATTCCCGACGACAACCGGGACATCCCCAAGCACGAGATCTTTCAGTACCTGCAGGTCGTCGGCACGCTGTCGCTGGCGGCGATCCAGATCAAGGACGACGTGCTCTTTGAGCAGTACCTCGGACGCTATCACAGCATCGTCGCGCAGGCCCAGTTTCAGTTCGAGAGCAATTGGGGTGAGTTGCCCAGGAATGAGGTGTACGTGCGGCGGCAGTTCTTCTGGTCCATGTACCGCCTCGAGGTGCACTCTGCGCTCATCCAAGGGCACGTCATCCGGTGTCCGGAGCTGCAATGCGGCGTGGCGTACCCGGTGCACGTCGGCCTCTCCGGCGTCCTGGATCCCACGGGCGCAACGGTCGGCCAGACGAGAGGGCACTCGAAGCCTGAGGTCTTCTTCCCGGGCAGCTGGCTCACCGGGTGGAACTACATCACCGACCTGTATCGCATGCTGGAGCACGTCATTGTACGCATGCGCAAGCAGCGCGTGCAGGCGGTGCATACAGACCGTCATGATAACGACATGGATATACTGCTACCGTCGATCCAGGAGTTGCTCGACAACGTGTTGAATAGGAAACTGCAGCTGCCGCTGTATGCTTCTCAGGCGTTTCCGTCATTGAACAATCGAGAGGAGAACCTGTGCGGATTCCAGGTCGCTAATATTGCATGCACATACCAAGTGAGTTGATAATCTTCCGGCGGGATGCATCCTGGTCTGACAACTTGTAGCTCACTCGCATGGCTCACTTCGCCTGCTTAAACCAATTCGACGACGCCTGCAATGCGGCTATTGACTTGATCGACGAGATTACCAAAGTGCCGCCTGAATATCTTCGAGCAATTGGGCATCCTATGGTACGGCTACACCACTTCAAGACTTCAGATGTGAGAGATGCTAACATCACGCAAGCTCCAAGAGCTGGTCGGCGTCGGCCACTTGCTCAGCAGCTTCATCGGGCGCCACCTCACCACCCATCAATACTTTAGACTCCGAGACGTCATGTAAGTAATGATGAACCCTCCCACCGGCCTCCCGAATAACACTGACCATCCATCCCAAGGCGGCACATGGCGCAGTTCCTCCAGAACCTGGGCTCCTGCCTCCCCAACGCGCCCCAAATATCAGGCAAGCTGCTGGCGTACATTACCAAGATTGACGACGAGATCAAACGACGGGCTGAGCAGCAGCCGCCGCAGCCGCATATGCCGCCGGTTGCGACGACGATACCCATCGCGGAGATGCCGAGTAGTACCGGGCAGCCGCCGCAGATTGTGGAGGTGATGCCGGCCAGCACCATGGACCAATATCAGATGCAGAGCGTTCCCTTGTACAACTTTCCCATGAACTTTATGAACAACGTGTTTACGACGGCGTTTAACGATCAACCGGACATTGACTGGAATTATGCTGTCGAAAACTGGACATCATGATAGGATTGAAGGGGGATCAATTGGCAAGGACACACAGTGTTACGGAGAGTTGACACGATTTATGGGGTTTATATACTCTTTTTCATCTCTTAATAGACGAAACCTGGGTGACCAGTGCTAGTAAACATGGTCCAAGTTGCCAACCAACTGCTTGCTCTGCACCGTGCAGTGTCTCTTTGCATCGTTTGCCCATGTCACATCCTCTGGTCGCCCTTTTTCCTGGGCTAGCCTGGCCAGAATATCGATGCCGGATCGTACACCGTCGATCGTCGCCACGCCAGGCGGAAGCGCCTTTTGAATGTCGCTCTCCAACGCAGCCATGCCTGCGCACCCGAGGATGATGCTAGTCGCGCCATTGTCGATCAGCCGCCTGGCGAAGCTCGCTATGCGCTCGACGACGACGCCACGCTCCAAACTCTCCAGCTCCAACACTCCCAGTCCCGTGGCAAGCACACCTGCCGACTTGCTCTCAAACCCGAGATCGTCAACAGACTTTGTCAGGATTGGTTCCCAGGCCTGCGCCGTCGTGATGATGCCGAACCTTCCCCCATCCTCGGTGCCGTCCTGCAGCGCGGCTTGGAACATCCCGGTGACGGGGATGGTGAAGATATCCTGGAGGGCGTAGACGAGCGGGTGGTCTGAGAAGCAGCACACGAGAACCGCGTCAACTGGGTTCGAGTTGATGTAGTCTATCGCCCGGGGCAGGACGGCCTTTGTAGATTGCAGCGCCTGTTCATGGTTCTCGATGCACGGCGGACACTCGGCGAGGTCCCGGCCATTGATGAAGGTGATGTCGACGTCGGGTGTTGACGGGTATAGCCGTGTCAAGTCATCTGTCATGCCCGTCGTCGATATCGGGATGATGCAGAGAAGTCTCGTAGCTGAGTGCAGGCGCTCCATCGTCTTCAAGTGGGCGGTCGGTCGCGCTCTTTTGACCTTGGGCGAGAGGGCAATTCAGCAGCTCTTTATCCAACAAACAGCACCACAGACCTCTCTTTTGAATTTCGAATTTTGTTTCTGAAAGGGTCGTGAGGGGGTGTTGAATAGACACGACATCATTCAACCCGGCCGCCCCCGTTTTCAGCGGAGCGAGGTTTTTGGAATTGTTCCCGCCGGCCATGTGCAATTTAACCGCTTACCCGCCCGCCGCGTGTCGAGGCCGGCCCAAAGGCGGCGGCAGATATCAACTCACACACACGGCAGTTGGCCATTGGCGGCGCAATTGTCCAGCTCACCCACCCGCCGGCATGGTTCCTCTTACGTAGTTTGGGGATGAAAGTGTGGCCCTCCGGGTGGACTCCTCACATGGGAGGAGACACTTCACATCACATTACACAACTCAAGGTAATCAGGGTATCTATTGATTCAAATACGGGAAGCCATGCCCTTCTTTCGGGCGTCTTTTTACCAAACTCACACTGTTTCCAACAATCCCGTTCTACCGCCGGACTCCATAAACAGCAAAAGCCCACGCTCGCTCGTGACCCAAGGAAACAACAACCAAAACATCAAATCAGACCGTCTTATCCTCCGAGGACCCTTGACTCTTGGAGCTCTCGTCCATCTCCGCCTCCTTGGACGGCGACTGCTCCCGGCCATCGAGCACCGTGCCCTCTCTCGGACCGAACGTACCAAAGTAATCCGCGTCATCCACCGCCGTCGGACTCTCGATCGGAGCGACGCAGTGAAGCAGGCAGTATGTCACAACCGCCAACGTACACCCCAGCGGCCACGCAAGGTAATATAGATGCGACCACCCGTCCTTCTCAACACTGGGATCCTGCACCCGCTGGATGAAGCCCGGCAGCAGCGCCCATGTGCCCATGACCCAGGCCACTCCGGCCCGCCAGTTAACCCCCTCCCAGTACCAGTACACGCTCCGGCTCGTGGCCTCGTAGAGATGCGTGAGCTTCAGGTTGCGGCCGCGGACCAGGTAGTAGTCGGCAAACATCACACCCGTCATCGACCCCAGGAACACGCCGTACCCGCCCATCACAGTCAGGAACTTGCTCGCGCCGTTCATGAGCTGCCACGGCTGCATCACGAACGCGAACGCCGCGGTGAGGTACCCGCCTCTTCTCAGATTGAAGTACCGCGGCAGCAGCGCCGAGAGGTCGATCCCGTTCGACAGCGCGTTCTCCGCCACGGCAATCCCGAACTGCGCAAAGATGAAGGCCAGACTCGCGAAGAAGACGGCCGCGCGCGCACCGGCAGAGTTATCGTAGTGCGCCTGTAAAGCGTCGAGAAAGCGGTAGGTCTCCCAGACCAAAGTCCCCTGCGTCTTGGGGAACAGCTGCGCCGCGCAGGAGGTGCACACGATGCCGATGAAGGCAACCACAATCGTGTTGAGCGGGACGAAGAGAAGCTGCGACATGAGCTGGTCGCGCGGCCGGCGCGCGAAGCGGGTGAAGTCCGACTGGCTGAAGATGTGCGTGCTGATGCCGCCGATGTTGGTGCACACCCCCAGCGCTAGCATCCATCCCAGATGGGAGCCGGTTGCTTGCTGGACGCCGGCGGTGGCCGTGATGTCGCGCAGCATCGGGCCCGCGCCGTGTGCCGTGGCGACGCACCAGATGAGCAGCGCGAAGACGGTAGGGATGACGGTGCACGCGGCCACGGCGAAGGGGATGTGGTACCGCTCGGGGCGGATGTAGATGAGCGGCAGGCAGAGTAGCGAGAAGATGATGAAGCCGGTGAAGTCGGCGACGGTCATGGTCCCGTTGGCCAGGGGCCGGTCGAGGGCGTTGAAGGACGGCGCCATGGATGATATGAAGGTGCGCACGCACTGTCCGCCCCAGTAGACCTGGGTAGAGTACCAGATGAAGGAGAGCATGATGCGCTGCACGAGCGGGAAGAATGCGCCGTACATGCCCCACGAGGCCTTCTGCAGGATCGAGAAGCCAATGTGCCACTTCGCGCCGGGGCCGCCGGCGAGCACGCAGATGAGGCCGACGAGGATGTGCCCGATGATGACGGTCAGCATGGCCTGCCAGACGTTGAGGCCGAGGGCGATGAGCGAGGAGCCCGTCGTCCAGCCGCCGATGTTGAACGAGCCCGTGACGACCCAGAGGCCGACGAACTGCCAGGGCCCGTAGGTGCGGCGCTCAGGCGGCAGAGGCCGGGTGTCGCGGTTCATGTAGGCTGTTGTGACGACATCGGTCTCGCGGGAGACTTGGATGCGGCGGAGGAGGCCCGCTACGGTCTGGTTTGGCTTCCGTGAAGTCATCATCATGCACCACACCTTGATGTCACGCGTGTCGTTGAATGCGGACGGTTTGTGGACGCAGTGGGCTTTCTGGCCGGGCCTGGTATACCGGCGCCCGTGGTGGTGGCCTCTGTTGAGCGGTTGATGTTGCTGGTGGTTGCTGCTGTCTCGCTTGGTGGTGTGTGTTTGCTGGCATCGGTGGACGCGCCGACATGGAGGCGAGACACAGGCTTCACGGACGAGGACCACGACCAGGGGGGGCGGTGGGCGAGCGGTGAAAACCAGACAGAGACTACCTAATACCTATTACCTAGCGGGAAGACTGGGATATGAGACGAGGTTCTTTTGCGGGGATGCCTTTGGGGGTTGGACGGGCACCCAAAGACAAAGGGGGGAACGACGAAGAGGGGGGCGATGCTGGGACCGTAAGCAACTAGACCAGACGAATCAGAGGTGGCTTTCAGACTTGTCAGACTTAGCTCGAAAGCTTAGTCCCGTCGCACGGCAGCGGCTGTGCAAGAGTTCTCCCTTTGTGATGGTGGAACGAGCCAAGAGACGGGAAGAAAGGGACAAGTCACAGTGTGTGTCGAGGTCAATTCGGACGGGGCTCGCGAGGCCTTCTTTAATGATCCGGAAGGGGTCATGTCAAAGACTGGCGATGGCTTCGAGAAGCAGGTTTTCGATGGCGTTTGGACGGGACGTTGCGGCACGGGATTGAGTGGGGAAAACTTGTCGACCACGGCAAGCGACAGGCGATAGATCACATCGGCATTTGACAGTGGTGTTGAAAAGCCAGGCTGGAGTTGAAGCCAACCGTGCGTTCATAGCTACTATGGACAGGGTTCTCTTCATGGAAGGGTGTCCTTGGCTCAGCTGTGACGGGCGACATGCAGACCAGCTCGCGTCTCTGAGTTATGAAGCGCGGGATGGTGGCATTCGTTTGAAACATGACGATAGGGCAGACGAGCAGCGAGAAACAAGAGATCGTCATGAGACGAAGTTGGAGTTGCGCCATTGCCATGCTGATGTCGAAAGTTGTGCGCCCTACAGAGTACCGTTACCATGTTGACGGTTAACCCATGCGGTTGTTTTTGTGGTTCCACGCCGTCCAAGTCCCATGCCCGTGTTCCAGATTTCCAGTCGCTTGAAGATCCCCTGCCACAAGGAGAAATAGGGGTGAGAAGGGTCTCTTTCTTCTTCCCGGGCAGCTGGGAAGCCTGGAGGCTGGATGACGGAGGGGAGAGGGGCAATCTCGCGAGGGAAGAGACAGGGGTGTTTTCTCGAATTGTCCTAGCTGCAGTCGGTACATCTTGGCTCCTGGGAAATCCTTCTTCTTCTCCCTTATTTCTCGTTTCCGCCTGGCACCAACCACATTTTCACTTATTCCATTCTGCCGGCCACCTTGGCATGCGGGAACAGAATCGAACACGGACCCCAGTTGTTTGCTTGTTTGCTCCCTCGGAATGTGGAATGTTTGCTCTTCCCCATCCAGCCGTTCACCCGCTCATGGCTGCGCCGGGAACAGCCTGCACAGCACCGACGGCATGTTGCGATTGGCCCCCGTCCTCCGGATGTGACCGTGTATCACAACCTTTATTCGATGGGCACCTTATCTCCGCTGTCGTACGCAAGTAAGGGGGGCGCCGTCCGCCTTTACCAGTCTCATCGATGGGGCGCGGATCGGAAGACCGAGGCAGGCCGAGTCTTGTTGATGCTGTCATACCGTGGACCCTGTGGCTGCTCTGTGACACTTTCCAGCCACGTTTCTCTGCTCGGTGTTCTTCTCCCGCAATTCCACGCTCTTGTGTGACCCGGCTTTCGCAACCACGCGTCTTTCGCGACCGGCGGTCCGGGGGGCTGCGAGCGGGCTCCCCCGAGTGATGAATTGCTGCTCCCAAATTTAGCCGCTCAGCAGCCAAGACCTCATTACCCCGCGAGGCCATCGCGACCCGAACGGCCATCCGGCGATTCTTAACACTGTTCACTCCCGTCCGTTGGCCTGGCATACATAAAGATGGGAGCTTGGACATTTTTCTTGTTGCTTGGCAGGTTTCTGGAGTGACTGCTCGCACAACTTTCGCAATTACCCCCCTTCTCTTTACCCGACGCCATCGCATTGCCAGTTGGTTGTATCGTGCCCAATCGCATCGGACGAAGACTCCTTGTTAATCGCTCAACAACCGTTGGTGGCTCAGTGTTTGCCTGCCCTTCTGCCCTGGCTAGTAGTACCTTACACACTGAGTTTTCTTGTATTTGGACCCTGCAACTCGCTGATTCCAGGAACCGGATCGAAGGGGGTTTGGTCTTGGGTTCTGTTATTTGCTCTTTTCCCCCCCTGGCTCTGACCACCAACAACCCCGCGATGGCTGCGGCCGCTGGGGCTGCGCTTCCGGTGGTTGATCTTCGCTCATTCGACTCGGTTGAGGGACTCGCGCAGGAGCTGATGCGCGTGGGCAAGGACCCCGGCTTTTTCTATGTCGTTGGCCACGGATTGGGCGACGGCGTTGCAGCGGACATGTTTGCGCTCGCGGAGACGTTCTTCGGCTCACCCCTCAAGGAGAAGATGCGCCACGCGAATGGGAGCGGTGACTTGGTGAGTTCCTCGTGGTGTTGGCGGTCTGGAGCAACCTGTGCAGGCGGGATGCGCGGGCGGGGGATAGATGCAGCTGGGCCATGGTTTGGGAATCGCTGACCGGTGTTGTCTCGCTAGGGTTACACGGGAATGAGGGAAGAGACGTAGGTTGCATGATCGATCCCCCTAGTAGACCGCCATGTGCTGAGATGTTGCGTTGGGGACAGGCTGTCTGGAGCAGGACCTGGAGATGTCAAGGAGTCGTTCTATCTATCAGATCCCGGGCGGACGAACCAAATACTCCCCGCTCCGTTGGAAGCTAAGCGAGAGAAGATGGCCGCGTTCTTCGCCGGCTGCGACGAGTTGGCCAAGACTCTGTTGGAAGCACTGGCTGTTGGGTTGGGTGTAAGTTTGCAACCAACTGATGGCGAAAGAAATGCGCGCGATGCTGAACAGTCTGCGCAGATGCCCAGAGACTTCCTGTCCAAGGCCCACACCGGTGAAAGTTGTCGCATGCGACTCATCAACTATCCCCCGGTGTCCCAGCTCTCGTTGCCTGGATCCGCGCCGCCGCCAGAGTCGCACTCGCCGAAGCCTGATGACATCCGCGCGGGGGCGCACTCGGACTACGGCTCGCTCACCCTGCTCTTCCGCCAGGAGTCTGACCAAGGGGGTCTGCAGGTGCAACGGCACGGCGCATGGACAGACGTGCCGTGCCTTCCCGACGCCATCGTTGTCAACATCGGGGATGCGCTCGAGTTCTGGACGGCGGGGAGGCTGCGGTCGACGGTGCACCGGGTGGCGTTTCCGAGGTCTGCGAGCGAGAATGTGGGCAGGCTGAGTATACCTGTTTTCATACAGCCTGACCGCCATGTGCTGTTGGAACCGATCAAGGGCAAGGGACAGCCAGTCACGGATGAAGGCGTTATCGATCCGGAGTTTCTGGACGTTCTGAAGAGAAAGGGGTATGCGAGCGCCAAGCCCGTCACGAGCTGGGAGCATCTGGAGAGGAGGATAAGGGCAACTTACGGAAAGACATGAGTGCACGAGGATGGGGTGGAAAGGGTGCAGCGCAACATAGCAGTGAGGTTGACGTTTGAAGCGGTGGATTTGCAGAGAGGATACCCAATCCCGTGATAGGTTTACCCAGGCATTATGTACATATTTGCATGCTCCTCAGTGTATGCAGCGGTCTTCGGCTCATCATACCGCACTGGACAGCATTCATCTGACAGCTCAAGACTTTCTAGGATCGAATACGAGGTTGAGTGGTCCAACCGTCAATGTTCCAGTATCCTTGTTATCCGCCAGAAACTTCTCCCCGGTCTGACCTTGCGCATATCGAAGGTTGTACTTGTGCGCCACAGCGCTGACTACGAAGCGAGTCTCGAGTAGGCCCAGCTGTTTGCCGATGCAGACATCATGCCCTATCATTGGTTAGCCAATCGACTCCTGAATTGAGAATTTCAAATGGGACAGATACCTGTAGAAAATGGAACGTAAACCGTGGGGTTTTTGACGAGCTCTGGTCGGTCAATCCAGCGCTCCGGGATAAACTCATCGGGATTGTCGAAGAAGCGAGCATCTGTGTCAAATAACGGTTAGTGCAACTTTTCCAAATACTCGAGACGTCACGGGAACCTACCGCGATATTGTGTATACGAAGGCACAAACACAATCGTGTCTCCGGGAAGCCAGACGTCGTCAACTTGCAGACCCTCCGGTGGCGTCATCCTCTGGACACCCGAGGGCACCGGTGGATGAAGACGCAAAGACTCATCGATACAGGCTTGAAGATATCGCAGCTTGGCTAGGGGCGCATGCTCCGGTCTGTCATGCTCTCGGAAGTAGTCGTCAACTTCCTCTTGCAGCTTCTTGTACTCCGTTGGATGACGTGCCAGTTCCATGAAGAGGCAGGACAACACAGCAGCAACCGTATCACTACAATGACATGTCAGCTATAGTCAGTACGACCCATACAAAACACAACAACATACCTCCCAGCAACGGTGATAAGGATGCAGTCCCCGTAGAGATTCAACATATCCTGGAACGAGTGCTCCTTCTTCGACTCGTAGTCTTCAAGGACCCACGTGAAAATGTCTGGGCTCTCCGGCTTGTTCTGAATGCGCTGCTGCACCTGCTGCGAAATCCAGCCCTTAAACCTCCTCAGCTCGGCGTTCCACAGGGACATCTTGCGGTAGAGCGGCAACGCCCACATGGCGTGCGTGAAACGGCCCACCGCCAGGGTCTCGTTGTGCAGGCCGTCCATGTAAAAGTGCGCAACGCCGTCTTCGAGCATGCGGAAACCATGGCCGAGAGAAAACTCGCCCATGACGTCGAAGCTGTAGAAGTTGAACCAGAGAGATGCGTTGAAGCGGGTGCCTGCGCTCGCTTCGATGCCGGCGAGGAGTTGGGTTGTGTATTTCAGAACTCGGGGCTCGTAGTCGCGCAAGGCTGCATGGATTAGTTCTTGTAAAGCTACGATATCTGGAGATGACAACCATTTGAAGTGAAGCCATACTCCCATGCCTTTCGCCGTCGGGAATGGGCCTCCTTATCTCTCACCATTTGCATCGAGACCATGGGATGCAGGAGGTTATACCAAGGGCCCTTGTAACAGTCTGTCTCGAGAAAGACCGCGTTGATGGCACCGGGCTTGTTGATCGAAAGCTCAGTCGGGCCTGAAAGGGACTTCAGCATTTATTTTTAATCTCATCAAGTAGGATTTGTCTTACCAACTCTCACGATATCTCCATACTTCTCGTGGAGCTTCTTGACATCTTCATGAAGATGCATTCGATTCCAAATCCTGGCTGTGACATACAGGTTCGAGAACTTTGCCAGGAACGGGCCGGGGAACCTGTTTAACCGATGGAAGAACCCGCGATACACCATCATACTCGTGTAAATGCCGAAAATAAGAATTGCGAAGAGGATGCTAACCGCTTTGGATGTGCTCGCTAATCCAACCGACTCAATAGGTTTTGCGACCCATGGAGCGACCATCGGCGCAGCCATAGTCGCTCCCACCGTTCCTAGAAATGTCGACACGAACGCGAGAATAACCCTCTGAGCGGCTAAGTCCCATTCGCCATGCCGGAAGACACAGACATGCAAGAGAATACCAATGGTAAAGGAGAGCCCGAGGGCCTCAGGGGTCCGGAGAACGTCACTCGCCAACATCGTGGTACATCCGAAGTGATGACCAACTTCAAAGAGAAATTTGTTGGGGCATCATAGAAGATACCTTCGGCGTGGAAACACCAAGCTCATATATCCGACTTCATTCGTCTGAAGTTTGCATAATTTCATCTCATTCACGCAATCCCAGCTCGTTTCCCCAACTCCGTCGTACTCCCCCATCTCGCATGAAACTCAAAGTTTCGTCACCCACTGCTTAAGAGCGGATGAATGAACCAAGGGTCTAGGAGTTGCATGGTGAAAGAATGCTAATATGAACTTTGCCAATCACACGTTCGGTCGTTTGAGCATTTTGTTGATGTAGATTTGGGCCATCGTACCTAAGGTGGTCGCGGGTGACAGGAAGGGGCGAAAGAAGAATCGCTAAGTAGCAGAAAATGACTTCTAAGTCGGAGGTCCGGCTGCTATCAAACATTGACCGGAACTCCGAGCTTGAATGAGTATATCGAGATCACTGAGATGTACCACTCGTATCTCCATTCGGCTCCGGCATCCATAATCCAGAGACTGCCACCGTTCCTCGCATCCTTCTTTTGACCTTCTCTAAGCACTGAAGCCATCTGATGCTAGACTGGTTTCCTCTTCTTTGAAAAGCCCCTTCCAACAAGAAAATTCCTTGACGGACACCACTCCAAGGCCGGGTTTCGAAAGCTAAGGCATCGCTTCTAGACTCTGGTGGAATCTCAAGTTTCCTTGCTCAGTAAACCTACCAACGAGCAGCCACCCAACAACATCTGGGAAGGTACTTCCTGCGTCTAACGCACTTATCCACATGCCTCCTCGCTTGTAATGTACTCTAGCTCCATGAGAAACCAGTAACTTCACTACATCCATTCGACCTTCATGTGCAGCAACGATCAATGCTGTTCCAGCAGCGGACCCCTCAAATTCTATGTTCAACCCCATTCTCAACAAACCTTTGACTTCGTCAACACGACCGTAGTGACATACAAGGCAGAGGAGACTGAAGTTATCACCCTCACCAGTCGCGTTCTCGATTTCACCGAGCTTGCGCAAGAAAGTGAAACCAAGACGCCGGTGGAAAAGAGGGAGGCACCGCTGACTTGATCCTTTGTCTACAAGCTGGGCATTCCACCAAACCCGCCACAGTGCTGTCTTGTGTGGTTCGACTTCTATGCCGGAAGCAAAGTCTGAATTGAGAATGAATGTTGCTGTCCTGACATTGAATAAGGCAGATGCCCAGACTGGAAGGGAGAGGGCTCCTTTGTGATTGATGCTCATTCCCGCATTCAAAAGCATGCGAAATGTGTTCATTTTGCCCAAGAACATGAACCTGTTTTGGTTTTCAATGGCGTCAATTCGCGCCCCTCTCTCCAGCAGGACTGTCGCCGCTCGGATTCTGTTGTCGCCTACAGCCACCTGAAGCGCTGTGCATCCTCGACCGTTTCTAAGCTCCATCGACGCCCCTTCATCGAGCAAAGCCTCAATCACCGCAACGTCGTTAGAGCTTGCAGCTATGTGAAGGGGAGTACTGTACGATGAGTTCATAGCGTTAACATCCGCGCCATACTTGATGACAAGTTTTGCCATAGTCGCGTTCTTATGCGAGGCCGCCATGTGTAAAGGAGTATTTCCGTCTCTGTTAATTACTTGTGTGACTACTCGCTTCGTCAAACTTCGACCCAAACACGAGTTCATCAGTTGCAGATGTCGGAGAAAGATTTTCAAAGGCTTGTGTGACTTGTTCTCAAATGACACCTACGCAGGAGACGAGTTTTGTGTAAGCCATTTGAATTCCGACTGTGGTATGGCCTGTAGGTAGGTCTCCAGATTCCGCTCGAACTCGCTCACTTCCATGAAGTAATCCAGCGCAGTTGAGCCACAAAAGGGCCATTCTTGATCCCGTTCGCATTCTAAGGAAGAGGAGGAAGACTCCGATGATGTTGTGACGCTGTAGTAATCACTAGAATCGCCGGAATCTGCGCCCTCAGGCCAGGATCGCGGCCAGGGCCATCTCCTCCAGTCTTGATGCTGCCGGCATGTCATCCCTTTGAAGCTTGCCCCTTTATCGATAAGGAGCTGAACGCATCGTTTGGAGACGGGCCTGCGTCCCAAAGCGTAGAGCAGAGCGGGGCAGGTTCGACAAGGCTTCATTTTGATGTCAGGTGAGCAGCCCTCGTCGAGAAGTCTTTTGACGGTGCCATGATCATCTCGTTCAATCGCACCCTGCATAGCACCTCTCATTGCTTAAATGAAGTGTTTGTCATTGCAGGCTGTGCCGTCATTCGTTACGGATGGACCTCGAATAGAATCTCGCACCATTTCCGTTATGGTCCTGTCGTTCTGAGCCACTGCTAGATCCAAAGGAGCCTGCCCCTGCCGGTTCTTCGGGTGTTTTGAACCCAAGCTAAGTAATAACTCCATTACTGTGATCTTCTTCATCTTGATGGTCATGTGGAGCGGAGTGGAACCATTCTGATTTTGGGCGTCGATGTTTGCCCCTCGGGACACGAGAAGTCTGATCGAATCAACTTGCCCGAGGATGGTGGCAAAATGCAGCGGAGTCGTGCCATTTGACGTGGTGACATCGAGTTCAGTGACATATCCACCATTTAGAAGATATGCTACTGTTTCTGCTGAACCTATTGTGGCGATGTGCAACGCTTTTGCCAGTTTGAACTTCCAAGGCGTAGTGCCGTGCTGATGGAGCCAGACGGCGACTTCGAAGTCCCGAATTCGTTGATCGTCGGCCATGGTCACCATGTCGTCCAGTAAAAAGATCCATCCGTATGCACAAGCCCATGCCACTGGAGTCCATCCAGAGCTATCGCTTGTATTCACTGTAGTCGCTCCTCCCCGTTGTAGTAGAAGCTGCACGCCGTCCATGTCTTGACCGACTATATGCGTGAGCAGTGGTGACTTGTTGCCTGGTTGACTCAGAATATTTGGGTCGCATCCTTCGTCAAGTAGCATTCGTAGAAGTGTGACGCTCGACGTGGGGATCGGTTTTCGAAATTGAGCGAAGCCACCAGTGTCAAGCAGAACAGGTGTCCCGGGAGGTGGAGGCGGCGGGGGTGGCGGCCCAAGTTGAGGCCCTTTGAGAACGACGGCAAAGTAGAAGTTTGGCGTCCTGAGACTATTACAGTACCCATGGAGGTGTAATAAGCCGACGTGATCCCCATCTCCGTAAGGATGAAGATTATTGAGTGCACCTTTATTTGACTTTTCAAGGATCTTCCTCAGTGTCCCACCGGAACACTGACGGGGTCCATGAAGACAAACTAGCTCCAGTGCACTGAGCTCATTCCCGTTATCACCTCGGGCATGGACACTCGTGCCGAGTTCCAGGAGAAGTTTCACCAGATATATGGAGTCGCGAACAGCGGCCCATCTTAAAAGTGCCATGTCCAACTCTGTGCTCTTCAGATAAGGCTGATCAGCAGTGGCATTGACCACAGAAACAAAGATGTCTGCCAGTGGAACAATGACATTAGAGCGAAACCTTGGGATGATGGGAATGTTGCGGTTGAGAAGGCTTTCCACCTCCTTAAGAGCGGAAACGCCGGAACCGCCTCGTGGGCCGCCAAACAGCCCGTGTTGAACAACAAGTCCACTAATGGCGGTGCCCATCGAATCTGTGCCATGTGAAGGTTATTATGAGTCAAGTTGTAATCCAACTTGCCAAAAACCATTGACCATATGCTTCGCTGGTGTGGGTTCAATGATAAAGGCAACTCTGTGGATATGAGGAGTTCCAAAACGTCTTTTTTGTAGCAAAGAAACGATGTTGCCGCAAGATAGCAGCCGACTGGACTTTTCAAAATCAAGGAGTCTTCGTCGGGGTAGATTTCCAGAAGTTTCCGCACACCATCTGTCTCGCAATTTGGGGGCAGGGCATGTAGAGGAGTTTCGTCAGTTGGCTTCGGTAGGAAGCCACCGTCGTGGAGTCGTTGCAAGACTTCAGGTGATTTTATGCCGCTGATAATATTGTTGACCGATGGTTCAGTGCTTTGGAAAGCGGCCTCATCGGCTTGACAATACTGCAGGATGATGTTGGCTCCTTCATAGTCACCCGTCCAGAGGGCGTTCGCCAGTGGCGTTCGTCCGTCGCAATTTTCTTGCGCATGCAACGCGATCTTGCGATCGTCTGTTGCGGCATGCAAGACCAATACCCGAGGAATTCTTGCAAAACTGGCCCCCATGGTTGAAAGATGCCAGACGTTGCGACCCTCGCTATCAGTGCTTGTTGTTTTGGACCCATGTCTAAGCAGGCACAAAAGCACATCTTCCATGGCATTGTGCGTACACCTGAGAACCAGTCTTCCCTTTTTCTCTTCTTCAGCTTCGGCCACTGACAAACACGCGAGTAAGAAGCTTAGACAGTTGATGGCGGAATGCGATACCGCGCCGTCAAGTAGGTCATCAAGCATGTCGTCTTGAAACAGCGGCTGAACCCGTGGCGATTCGGCTGTTTCCCTCAACGCACTCAAAGAGTCCTCTTCTATGGCCTTCTTCATCTTTCCGATGAACATGCAATCTGCCACAGCCTCGAGGGCAGGTAGTGGTGAATCGATGCCGTGTGTATCAGTGACAACACTTCGGAATGCTGTGAGATAGGCCGGCCCTTCCAAGACCATGTCTTGAAGAACCTCCAGGATGGTAGCCACATTCGATCTTGCGCGTTCATTCTTGTATTTGGTCCACTCCCGGCACTGAAGCCTGAAGGTGTGGATGGCATCGTCGTGCATTTCAGCGCCTCCTTTGACAACCTTGGCAAAGATTTGATAGTCCCTGGCCCATTCAGACGACTTCAACCCCAATGCACCCACTGAGCCCCACGTGTAATGAGCTGGAAGAGGCCTTGTGCAGTCAGCTCCTGCTTCGATAAGCACTTGCGTCAACTCTGTTGAAGTCTTCTCCACTGTAGAGACTTTATTCCATAATTGGCTGTAGGTCTTCCCGGTAGAGAGATCATGGCACGCAATCAGAAACGGCCCGCCGAGGGCACATTGCAACGGTGTGCCTATTCGACTCGTGAGGTTGACGTCGGCCCGGTTCGCTAATAGATCATCGCAAAGACGTTGCAAGCCCAGAACGCAGGCCATATGTAGTGGGGTGAAGTTGCCGCGTCGAATGAAATGAGCCAAACGTCTCGTCTGGCCTTCTTTCCACTTCCAGTCTTTGTGTTGCCGTCGCCTCCAGTACCAGGACCTTTCTTCGATGATTTCAACTTCCTTGCCTTTACCCTCTGATATTGAGGAATCCGATGTGCCCCAATGGGATCCAGATGGCCCTGTGCACGCTTCCGTGGATTCCGAGCACAAGGAATCGCTTTCGCTGTGCCAACCGTGGGACCAATAGTGAGAACCCACACCCCAAGTCTCGTACCGGTCGTTGACCCAGCCACTCCAAGACCCCCCAAGGCGGTAGAAGTGACAGACTTCCAGTGACCATGATTTGAAGTTTGAGGTTTGCGTGGGGTTGCAGAGTTCCATAGCTCGTTGTCTGAACTCCTCGTCATACCAAAGTTCGTCTGCCAGTCGGGGCCAGACCAATGCCGCATATCTATAAAATGGCAGCCGTCTCAGCCTGTTGGATATGAAACCGTCTTCAGAGTTGAGTCTTTTTGGAAATCGTGAGAAATGAATGAGACATAAGAAGCGAAGCGCACACAGACCGACGAGACGCCGAGTTCGGGTAGTCGAGAGGCGGTATCCCGCAAATTCCTCATCAGTCGGATCTAGTTGTTCCAGAAACTCCTTGATCGTATGGTGTGCCAACTCGAATCCTTCTCTGTCGGTTGACCTAGCCAGAAATATGCCACATTTATCCATGATTTCGCTCTCGTCCACTTCAGGGTATTCGAACACATCAGCATCCAGCCCGGGTATCCCTGCCACCGATAACGCCTGGCAAAGCTCACGATCCGTGAGTGGGGCGTCCGAGAATGCGGTCAAATGCAGAACGGATTGTATTAGGGCTTGAGTCGAAGCCGGTTGTTCGTTGCAACGCTGAAGAATCAGCTTGTAGATACCTCCCAAGTTTCGTGGGAAGGTGTTCGATATGTCTTCTAACGTTTCGGCTGTAGCGTATCTGGCGATGTACTGAATCGAGCAAGATGTAAGTTGAAAGCTTCCTAGATGTCAGTTTGGGCGTTCGCATACTTGAAATACACTACTTACTTGGGATCATCGATAGAAACGACTTTCTGAGTGACTTTGTCTTTCAATCGCGGGTTGTTGAAAACAGTACTCCCCTTCACCATTATTTTCTCAAGCTCTGTGGCAGCAAACATCTCCAAGTGTCTCACACTAGGGTCTTATTCCTGACAATGAAGCGATTCACCAAACGTCTTCTTGAAAGCTGCCTCCATTCTCCCCTGGCGGTCTGAGACCACAGCCAATCTGACATTGTCGGACTGTGATACTATTGAAGCCATCAGTTGCGTGACGACATTACCGTGGTCCGGGCACTCTTCAGCTCCATCAATGACTAATAAGATCTGCCTAAACACTTTGGCTATCGCACGAAATGCCGGCATCATTCTTTCGATAGTAGGCATCTCGACTAATCTTCTACCGCTCGACTCTCCGTAGTACTTCTCGAGCACACTCATGGCTGACGGGTGCTGCACAGCGACCTGAGCCAAAAGAGTACTGAGAAGATAAAAGCAGTCATGGGTTCGTGGATTCGAGAAGCGACAAAAAATAAAGGCGACGGCGGTTGTCTTGTCAGAATAGTGTGTATGAATTGCGGTTTCGATCAGTGTAGCGGCAAAGGTTGTCTTGCCGACTCCGGGGCCACCTTTGATCCAAAGATGGTGGCTTTTGTTGTTGTTCGAGCTACCAGCTATCCAGCTTCGGACAGGTTCGCGTTCCAACGGTTCATATTCCGTCCAACGGCTCCGATGACTGAGGGTTTGCGTGAGGAATTCGAGATGATCTAGTCTTAGAAAGAACCGCGTCATGGCGGACTTTTTGAGGGATCTGAGATTGAAGCTGATTAAGTTATACGTATATAGAATGCAATTCTCACCAGCCTCTACAACTATTCATCACAACTCTCGATAGCATATCTATAGAGTTTTGCTATCCGGGCGGATTACTATGATTACTACTAACCCTGTTATCCGTATCGTCCCTGTCGTTCTTATCATCTTTACTGACCTTGTTACCCCTATCGTCTCTATCTATCTCCCTCTCCCTATACTTATCGTCGTCGTCGTCGTCGTCTTTGTCGTCCTTACTTATGGTTATTTATGCCTATTACCCGCCCGGATAGCAAAAGTCTATCTGTATATGAAGAGCTACCGGTATCTCTAAAATGTCCCCTGTGGGACCAAATTCTGAAGACCTTTGTCTTGTGATTCTTTTCGCTTTTGCTTTTTGCTTGCGATGTTTCATTTCGCCTGATGCGGCAATTTTCTCGGTCTCGCTTTAATCATGTTCGCGTAGGTACTTCAAAATATGACAAAATAATATCATGACTCGCAAGACTGCTTGTTGTGCCAACTCCCAGCTTTAGAAAGCATTCGACCTACCAAAGGCACATAGGAAGGGCGGTGGCTTCAGCCCCAAGCCGTTGGGACAGCAATTCAGCCTAGCCTGAGATTCGACCAAGGACAACCTGATTCCTGATTCAATTGAGACGAACTGAGGTATCAAACTGCCAAATGGCCAATGTCACTCTCAGAATAGACAACTCCGGGTATACAGACCCCGCCGGTCTCTTATTTCAACATCATCCTCTTCCCTTCTTTTCAGGCAACTGTCGCTTGGTGACGCAAAGTCTATTTTGATCTAAAGTGGGCTTCGGATGAACTCCCTGGTCCCTGGCCTCGGGAACCGAGACCGAACATCCAAGTAAGTTGAAAGAGCTCTAACCTCTCGCATTAGAAGTCTTAGTGGCTTAGTTATTTCAAAGAGAGATCTTAATAAATGGGGCTCTTGCGAGGCTTTCTTGCGAACTTGCTATGAGCGCCCAGGCCACATTCAAAAGTCATCGGTTACACAACCTTAATCCCGGTCGTTCCGGTAACGCAGTAGCTGCCATTGCCGTTTAGAGTTTGAAATTAACCGCTAGTTTCATTGAAAGATGTCGAAGACTCGAGTTTCGCAGGGAGGTGCACATTGCTGATGCCTAGGCATCCTGACAACACTCATTGGGCTTGGCTGTCCCATTCAACTCCGATGTTGCCATCTTTGAGTTTTCTAATGGTGAAGTATAAAGAGAACATCAACGACCGACTACTTCATGGCACTGCATCACTCAAAACTACCTTGTCAACGCGCCACATCAATAAATTATAATCCAACCTCTACAAACCATTTGTTAGCCAGGACAAAGTACATAAAGATGCAGTTCCTCAAGATCGCCTTCACCTTCGCCGCTGCCCTTGCAGTTCCCGCATCCGTCAGTGTCCGATCCAAATGCAAATGATCGTCAATAACTAACACATTCCCCAGGCCGCATCTTGCATTCAGTTCGGTGCTTGTGCCGAGGGCAACGACATCAGACAATGCACCGAGGGGAGCTGCGTTCAGAAGCTTGGCCAACCTTGCACCATTGGCGGCAATATCGTCATCTGCCCCGTTTGAGCTATGCCCATTCAGTGACTACTCCTCCAGTGGACACAGTCTTCTAGAAGCACATATCATACTCGTAAGGATTTATGCATACGTTTTTCTCGAGACCGATCCTACAATGTTCTTCAAATTCCGTGACTAATATGCGATGTCGTCTTCAAGCATCCAACACGGTTGACAAAGACTAGAACTTCAAGACCTCCTCCTCAACGTAGAATGTGCTCTTCGTAGAACTTACCTTGGACGCTGCTATTCTGACATCCCGGATAAGTCGACTAGGACCACAAACATTGACGGCTGCGTCCAGACAAGGATGCATTCTCCTCACTCCTTCAAACCATCCCAGCACATCCGGACGGCCTTGCCTCAACTCTCCCGGAATGCCATGTTGACTAGTTCGACCAGCCATTGCGTATCCGTCATCACCCTCATCTGCGCGTGCGGCTCCCCTGCCCGTCACATAAACCGAGATGTTGAAAGTCGCTGGCACGCCAGGATCGGCTGCCAACGCAGCTAGATTTCTCAACTCATCGCCGAACCACCCAATGCTCTCGACGTCTTTCACAGCCCACAACATGTGAATATGCCACGACTTCCCTTGCAGATCACAGGCATCGGCGGAGGCGGCTCGCTGGATGAGATGCGTCGCAATGCTGATGCCGGGAGTGATTCCAATGCCGCCGGCAACGAGCACAGTCAGCGGCTGCTCGCCCCAGCAGACCCGGCCGACACCGTACGGTCCATCCAGGCGTATGCGCAGCTTTCCTGTTTTCGTTTCCATATCTTGACATGTGGTCACGTCCTCGCTGCTCATCTCTCCATCACCTGGGATGATGCCCTGGACTTTCCTCGTGTACCCTCCCAACCCTCTGATCGCCAGAGTTGCCCCCTCATCGCCGGGCGCAGAGGCGATGGTGAACGGGTGCCAATTGAGGAACGACACGCTTGGGATCTGGACCCAGGTAATTTGGCCCGGATGCCGCGGCTTCATCCCTTCGAACTTGATTTTGACAACGTCTCCGTGGTGATGCTGCACGGCAGGGGTGTTGATCGAGCGGAAGTTGTAGTAGAAGCGCAGGAAGCGGTCGCAACCCCAGAGTAAAAGGCCAGGGAGCAGAAACTCAGGGCCTTTGGTGGCGTGGATGAGGGCACCCACCACGAAAAGGAAGAAGAGGGCGTGGGAGTAGTAAAAGATCTCGAAGAAGCGGCAGCGTATGATCGGGGCCGGTGTCAGCGCAATGAGGACGAGGGACGCCCATGCCATGGCGCCGACTTGGATGCGCAGGTTGGAGAACGAGTCGGCGAGTTGGTCGGTCGCGATGTAGTGTTGGGTATTTAGTGCAAAGTGGATGGTTGCGTGAACCATGGTTGCGATGCCGATCCAGCGGTGGTAGACCAGCAGAAGTGGGGACGGGATCTGGGCGATGATGGAGAAGAGGTTTGTGCGTGCGGCGAGGAGGAGGGCGAGACCGCCGTTGGCGATCGTGAGCCAACCGTAGAGTTTGAAGTCGGTGGTGAACTCGTTGTCGTTTACGCCGAATAAGATGTTCAGGCCAAGTAGAACGGCGAATCTCAGGAAATTGGCGGCATGGTGGTTCGTGAGAATCGGTATGGGCGATGGGAGAGTCAAGAGTTTGTGCAGAGCTACAGCCACGCGTGTGTGGCCTGACGATGATGCTTTGATGAATGGGCGGCCTGGGTATGTTAGCATATGTGTAATGTCACACAACTAGAATGGAAGACTAACCGCGATGTGCCAAGCTGCGGAACCGCGCGGGAAGCCGCACGATGCTCTCAAGGAAAAGCATCCCAATGACACAGAGAAAGTAGGCTCTCGCAGCCGTGTATTGATCTTTAATAATAGATTTTTCCATGTTGAGCGAGTAATGATGCTATCGCAAAGAATTTGTTGGCGCAAAATCAGCGTAGAGAGATAGTTGATGAGTTGAAGGTGATATAATGGCTTGAGATGATATTCCGATGTCCTGAGGTCGTGGTTATTCTTATGCTTTTGTATTGTCACATGCTGAGCCTTCAGCTGCAGGTTCTTGGAATCGGCAAGCTGAGTGATGACATTGACGTGTGGCTTATGATGAGGGAGCAAAACTTCCAAAGAGTGCTGTTGGGCATGATGATTGATCAATGTTGCCGAATGCAGTTAGTGCCAGAGAGGCGCGGTTGGGTTTCGAGCACCGTCTGCAGCGCCCGCAGCGACAGAAAGCTGGACGCAGCACGACGTGGCTTGCTGCTAGTTAGTGCACTGAATTCATTTGTTACTTTGTACTTCCCCAATGATTTCAAAGTTTAGTGAATACAGCCTCAGTGTTGATATCATAATCAAGATACCCAGGATGGAAACTGCCTTGCCCAGGGGCCCGTGTTGGAGAGTCTTCAGGGACGTACGAGAGTCTCTGTTATGGAATCATTAGAGAACAAGACTTACGGATTTTCTGTCCAGTCACAGGCCTTAGAGGCGCATTTCATTATCACCTACTGGTCTTTGGAGATGGACATTGGGACGCATGCCGTAAAGACACCAAACCTGAGCCCAAGACTCTACTGCTGAGTCAATCCCAAAAGAACTCTTACTTGTCTCCTTCTTCAGTTTCCTAGATACTTCTCCGCGAAAACCTGACCTCTGTCAGTTTTCATCATTTAAGCCACGCGCAAGGCGAAGATGGACGTGCGTTGTTTAGACTTGAAGGACGCAAGCCACCGCACACTTTAAGCTTAAGCTCGGGTACCTGCTGCTAGCGCATCACCATACATCATCAGAATTTCCTATTTAGGCAAGAGTCAAAGTTGCAAAGGATTTGGCTGGATTACACATCGACATCCACGGATGCTTGTGTTTGAGCGTCCTGCCACAAATCATATGCCATTGATTCCAAAGAAGTTCAAGGCTTTTCGGTATATAACCTCCATACATGCCCGCCTCGGTAAGTAATTGCAACAACCAACTCATCACTCTCAGAATCATTCACAATAAGACAATCTCACAACTCAACGCTTTTTTTCCACATTCGTCTTTAACCACAACCAACTCGGCATAATGTTCAGCCAAAGCGCCTCCATCTTCCTCGCCGGCCTCGCCGTCTTCACTACTCTCGTCTCCGGCCAGGGCAACGACACCATGGCCCAGAAGATCGGGTGGTCTGGCAAGCTCTCCTCCCTCGATGGCGGCCTCGGCGGCACGGTTACCGTTGTCGACGCTTCCACGCTCATGATCAGTGACTACACCCTCAAGGACGCCTCGGCACCGGCGCTGTACTGGTGGGGTGCCACCGACGATGTCATCAAGAACGGCTTCCGCATCTCCAATGAGCAGGTCACCAAGGCGGCGTCTACCAACTGTCACGGGCTAGAGCCCGGATTGATATCTCCGGCTTCGCCGGAGCAGTTACCGAGATCCGGCTCCGTTGGACCCACTGTTCTGCCGCAGTACGCCGCCTAACCCGGCCTGCTTCACCGCTGTTAGGTGCCTACCCTTGTAAAGTCCTTTCTTCCTTCTTCAGCTTAGAATAGTCAATCGACGGCACCTCTACGTTGAACAAGCCTAGGGGCCAGCCCCTTACACCAACACGCTCACCATCAAGCTCGATGCCGGGAAGACGCCGTCTGATTTCTCCACCGTTGGACTGTGGTGCGAGCGACTCTCGGCGGACTTTGGGCAGGCTACTCTGAAGGCTTCGACTGGCTCCGGGTCTGGGTCTTCATCCTCTAGTGGCAGCGGCTCGAGCTCTACTTCCGATGCCAGTGCCTTGATCGGATCTATGGGTCGCTTGGGTGTTGTCACTATTGGAGCTGTCTCCTTTGCAGCCTGGCTGATTTAGGAGACAAGTGGTGGTGCTACTACAAGAGGCCGGTCACACTTGTAGACTGGCTTGCTGAAGAGTTTCCAACAAGAGGATATTTTCAATGATTTTATAAGTGTGAGGGAAATGATGGATTGTACATATCGTAATTGAATAAACGTGGTTTTCTGAATCTCCCGTTCGTTCGCCTCCTCCATCGCCGGTCGAGATTGGAGGAATACGATGAAAGAAATGGTCGACTTTCATCCAATGTGATGAGTAAGGAAACCATAGAGATGCTCACCAATAAAATAAAGAGACCATCATAGATGAAATTGAAGTCGAATGTCGATAGACCTTAAGCGGACCACGGTAGTCTTGGTTCGCATGGTTCCTGGGATGCTGACCGACCCGGGACGAGGCCGCCGGGGTTGTGAGATATGTAATGAGACGGTGTGTATTACAATTGGCACTGTCCCAATGGCGTTGGGGCCGATGAATATCAACTGTGCAGACATCGGAGAATGGGCACTGTATACCCGCATCAGGCAACCAGACTAGCTGTGCCGCACCACCTTCCCACCCTCCCCGCCGCCGCCCAGCTCCTCCCGTCATCCTCCCCCGCCGTTCTCGACTT
>JABGMY010001364.1:0-14263 GCA_014705525.1 Colletotrichum sp. HC292
CTGTAAAGTCCCTTCTCCCTTCTTCAGCTTAGAATAGTCAATCGACGGCACCTCTACGTTGAACAAGCCTAGGGGCCAGCCCCTTACACATGGCGAATGAAGTCTACCATCGCTTGCCAAATCTCTTTGGATCCGCTACCGCTAAGCACCGTGAGATGCCCCTTCCCATTGGCAAGATATAGATCCTTCGGTCCTGCAAATCGTCCGAATGCCTCTTCCTGCTCTTCGGCTGGAGATATCATCCAGTTCGGGAATGATCATTTGAATCGGCGCCCGAACGAGTTCAAGAAGCTCCTTAGGTCTGAACATGGCCAATTTGTGGTACGTCTGTAACGTAATTCGATCCCGAAAGTTAGGTGCTCCACGATCGATAACGGCATTCATAAAATTGTATGCCTCCATACCCCCCGGTCCCCCGGATCCTGCCATGCCGATGGGGTTCTCACCTCTGCTATTGAAAGGAGCAACGAAAACGGCTCGTTACCACGAAGCTGGGACTGCCGGTCTCTTATGAGCTGGGCGAACGCTTTCTCCTGCTTCTCTGGTTGGATGAAGCTAAAGATGGGGCACATCATGACCAGAGCCTTCACCCGCCGATCAATGGCGGCTGCGCAAGCGCTCACCGTTGCACCAAAAGACATGCCCCAAAGGACGATGCGGCGGGCATCCGCACTTGGCAAGGATGCAACGTGTGTCACAATATCTGGGGTTGACAGACGTTAGCAGAAGCACGTGCGTTATCCCATGACCATGGCTTGGGAATTCATGTGGCAGATTTACCGGAAAGGTCTTCCGCCTGCTGCAGCGGACTGATCTGGTTTCTTGGTAGCCCGTCGCTATCCCCAATACTTCGTGGATCATATATGAGGCTGTTGAATCCCAAGGACTGGAACCACTCAGCCAGTTCCGGCAACAGCATCTCCTTCACACAATTAAACTGATAGTACGTTAGCTATTTCTTCCAATTATATCGGTCAAAGGGACGTACACCATGTGTCATAATGATAGCCGGAGCTGGGCCATCGCCGGCAGCGTAGAGCAAACCGCGGAGAACCACGCCGTCAATCGTTTTGTATTCCACCTTCTCCCCTAGGGCTGTCATTCAAAAAGCTGGATTGGAGACAGCTATGTGTTTTCAGAAGAACGCTGTCAGGATTCCTGTAATTTCGGAAGAGTTGCGCAGGGCAGACAAAAGATTTAAGATGGTTCAGTGAAGAACAGACTGTCGACAAAGCTGATCGAAACCTCCAGAAGCCTTCCTCCGAGACCTCAGGCCAGGCAAGTAGAGTACACTTTCTCCAACTGACGGATGGACTTGAAAGGACTAACTCTGAACTTTTGAAAAGCGCCGCAGAGGATTTATGGGAGGTAAATGGCAGATAGCTGCACCAAGAAAGTGCGAGGTCACCAGGCCAAAATGGCACATGGTTGAACACGCGGGATCATCCATAGCGGACCATTGCCTCCACCTATCTCGCAAACTCGCGTATCTTGTGGTGCAAACCACGTATCTTGGTCTTCGGGATCAAAGTACTTGTTGGAACATTTACAGCCGACGTATTGAAACCACTGCAGAATATTCTTACGACATCGATGTGGCCCACAACTTTGCGGGCGGGAGATGCCCCCGGGCGGCCCGAGGCTCCTTCCTCCGGTCCGTTTCTGTGCATGAGACCCTTGCTAGTCACCACAAGTGCTGATATTCGGCTTACTTCGACCAGGCTACGAAATTCCTCAACGCATCTATCATGGGTTGAGTTCCGGTGAACCGCGGCCTGGCCTGTTGCGACAGCTCGGTTTGCATCGTCAACCCGAGAAACTTCGTTGATACAGCATGCGACCTGGCTGACTTTGCAGCAAATGATTTCATTCCATGTTGCAACATCATCGAGGCTGGTCAGCTTGAGTGGATTTAGTAAGGATCATTCTCACCTCAGGGCGTCCGAAGTGTGTCGTATCTTGCTTATCTCTGTGCCACAGCCCCAAAGTCCCAAACTCGGCACGCAACGCCATTGGGGGCTGTTACGGCGACATCGTCAACGAGACAACATGGCTAAACTAGGAATGGAAGCCTACGATTCATGTTCCATGTTCAAAACGAAGGAAATGTGCAGTGGTCGGCGATTCGCGATATACGGGGTAGCTATCTTGCAACCAAAACGGCACTCGACGTGGTATTCTCAACCCCCGTCGTTGAAGGATTCTGCCCGTCTGACCAAGTTCGTGATCTTCCAGTTTGATAACGCCAGAGACGAAATCTTATTCGAGCCTTCGCCACGATGGCCACACCAGTCGCGGATCAGAGATTGCGACTCGTCGGGCACAATGTACAACAAGTCTGGCCACGCAATTTACAGGGGTTACCGAATTGGTTATCAACAATCGAGGTAGTATCAAAGATGACAACGTAGATAGGGAATTGTGAAGACTTGCAGATTTGTCTTGGCACCGATATGAATGAAAGCCCCCAACACTTCCTCGCAAATCGGACTCGTCTTCAGAGGTTGTTCTGTGAAGGTAGAGGAAATCGCTTTACTCATCTCTTCTTGTTAACCACGAATTCTGCCTTCAAGAGTCAGTCTTCTTCATCTGTTCACACTACCGTGAGGCAACATGTCAACCTCACAGCACTCGAAGGAGCCTATTGCCGTCGTTGGCATTGCATGCCGACTTCCTGGCGGAAACACCAACCCTCATAAACTCTGGGAGTTTCTCAAGAGGGGAGGTATTGCCTCGAATAAAGTTCCTGGATCAAGGTTCAACATCGACGGTCACTGGGACGGCTCCCAAAAACCTCGCACAATGCGGCCGCTGGGAGGCATGTTCCTTGAGGAGATTGATCCTGCAGACTTTGACGCATCCTTCTTTGAGATATCTAAGACAGAAGCAATTTCTATGGATCCGAACCAAAGACAAATGCTCGAAGTAGTCTATGAGGGACTTGAGAACGCTGGAATCCCTCTGGAATCTCTGGACGGCGCCCCAGTTGGTTGTTTTGTTGGATCCTACGCGTCAGGTATGTTTTGAGACCTCTGAGAGAGAATTCGTTTAACAGAACATAGACTACGGTGATATGCAAGCCAGAGACCCTGAAGATTGGCCCGCTGCCATTACCGTTGGTGTTGGGAGATCGATCATGGCTAACCGGTTAAGTCACTTTTTGAACATCAAGGGACCCAGGTAAGAACTATGACTGATCTCCTTTGCTCAATCTTTCTTCCCTTCAAGCTCAGTTGCTAATCACTAAGCATGCAGCATGACCATTGATACTGCTTGCTCAGGCAGCCTTGTGGGAATCGATGTAGCCAGTCGCTACCTTCAAACTCGTGAGATTGACGCAGCCATCATTGCGACGAGCAATCTCTACCTCAACCCCGAGCACATTATGGATATTGGTGGCGTAGGCCATGCTCACTCATCCACCGGGCTCTGTCACACTTTCGACATCTCTGCCGATGGATACGTTAAGGCTGAAGCTGTCAGCTCCGTGATTATCAAGAGACTGTCTGACGCGATCCGCGACCGTGACCCTATTAGAGCTGTGATTCTTGGGTCATCGACCAATAGTGATGGACGCACACCGGGTATCGCCAGTCCCAGCGCTGAGGCCCAAGCAGCCGCCATCAGGGCTGCCTATGCCAGTGCTGGCATTACCAATTTTAACGACACTACATATCTTGAGTGTCATGGAACGGGAACACATGTTAGTCAATACCCTTCTTAGAAAGCCCATGTCATGATATCTGACGATTATCTCAGGCTGGTGATCCCACAGAGGTCAAGGGCGCTGCGTCGGTGTTCGCCACCAGTCGATCTCCGGATAAGCCACTTATCATCGGCTCGGTCAGTATCTCAACTTTGCCAGGGTATTTCAGCTTCATATTGACCCTAAATTGCTAACTACGATCATATGCTAGATCAAGAGCAACGTAGGGCATGCTGAGCCATCGGCTGGTATCTCAGGTCTTATCAAGGCGGTGTTGGCCACTGAAAGCGGTTTAATCCCCGGCAATCCCACTTTCGAGAATCCAAGCCCTAAAAGTAGGTAAACTTCATGGCGATGATTAATTTCAATACTAACAGCTCTTGAACAGTGGATTTTTCTGGCTTAAAGGTAAAGGCGTCCCGCACTGCCATTCCTTGGCCAACCGGTGCTCCTCGAAGAGCCAGCATCAACTCATTTGGCTACGGCGGCTCTAATGCGCACTTGATTCTTGAGCAACGAAACATTCCCGGTGGTCCGCGTCATCTTTCTTCGTATCTTTCGGATGATTCGGAGTTCTCTCTTGAAGATGATGAGACGGAAAACCCATACACTCTTGTACTCTCCGCCAACGACAGCACCACTTTGCGCGCCAACATCAAGGCTTTGGCAAGCCATCTCATTAACCCACGCGTCAAAGTCGATCTTCGAGACTTGGCCTACACGCTCTCAGAGAGGAGATCGCGTCTATGGCATCGAGCTTCCCTGACCACGCGCAGCCTGACTGACTTGGACGAAAACTCCTTCGTCGTCGGGAAAAAGAGTTCCGAGGCACCAAGAGTCGCGTTTGTTTTCACTGGCCAGGGCGCTCAATGGTCTCAGATGGGCAAGGATCTTCTTCGTTACTTCCCTTGGACTCGCCAAATTCTACAAGAACTTGACAGTGTCTTGCAAGCTCTCCCTAATCCTCCGAGGTGGTCTCTTGCCGACGAGTTGACCGAGCCATGCACCGCAGAACACCTTCGCCAACCCGAATCCTCTCAGCCGCTTGTGACAGCACTTCAGCTTTGCCTGATTTCGGTACTAGAGAGTTGGGGTATCAAGCCGCAGAGCGTCGTCGGCCATTCATCTGGAGAGATCGCCGCTGCTTACGCTGCTGGCTTCCTTGACCGATCGGGCGCTATCATTGCTTCTTTCTACAGAGGCCGAGCCGCACTGAACCGTCAAGACCAGGCTGAGAAGGATGTTGGCATGTTGGCTGTTGGTGTTGGCGCTGATGCTCTCGCGCCTTACCTGGAGAAGTACACCGGTGAAGCTTGGATCGCTTGCTTCAACAGCCCCAGCAGTCTCACTGTGTCTGGCAAGCGAGTCCCCTTGGAGGCTTTAGCCACTGATCTCAAGTCAGACGGTCACTTCGCGCGACTTCTCCAAGTTGACCTCGCATATCATTCACCTTTGATGGGAGTCATTGGCGAAGAGTACGAAACGCTGTTGTCCACGGGCTTCGCCTCGTTTCAAGGATCCCCAGATGTATCGATGTTTTCCTCCGTCACTGGGTCCAGAAAGACAACCACCACCGACGGTATCTACTGGAAATCCAACATGATCTCGCCCGTCAGATTCAACGAAGCAGTGCAGGAAATGCTCTCGGCAGATAACGGACCCAACTTCCTCATTGAGATCGGCCCGTCTGGTGCTCTGGGTGGCCCAGTCTCTCAGATCTTGAAGTCCCTTTCAAACGGATCTGATATATCATCTTTTGCTGCATGGTCTCGAGGCGCCAATGCTGGGAAGACAATTTTTGATCTTTCAGGGCGCCTGTTCGTTGCTGGTGGCGGCGTCAATCTTGCCAAGGTCAACCAGTACTCTACGGGAGACGTTGAGGCAAAGCCTCTCCCAAGCACCATCATCGACCTTCCTAACTACGTTTGGAACCACTCGGTCAAGTACTGGCATGAGAATGCGGCAAGCAAGGACTGGCGATTCAAGCAGTATATCAATCACGATCTTCTCGGAAGCAAGGTCCTTGGAACGACGTGGCGTTCGCCAACTTGGCGCAAGCTTTTGGATATCGCGGATGTTCCGTGGTTGAAGGACCACAAGATGGGAGACGATATCCTCCTTCCGGGGTCCGGTTTCATCACGATGGCTGTCGAAGCAATCTACCAGAAGACAAGAGCCACGGCACCGGACGACGTCGTCATTACGTCTTCGAACGATTTGTCTTACAGGCTTAGGAACGTTCGGTTTGACAAGGCGCTGGTGCTCGAAGAGGGAGTCGAGGCGGTCATCACACTATCACTCACTCAGCAACCCAGGAGCAAGGACTGGCATGAGTTCCACGTTGCCACCAATACGGCCGGTCATTTCATTGAGCACTGCTCCGGATTGATCCGTGTACAAGAGCCCATTCTCGAGCGCTTGGCAGAGGCCGACGGTCGCCCCCTGGAGTTTCCCACTACCGCCAAAATCTGGTACAAGGCTCAGACCGCCATCGGGTACGGATTCGGTCCCGACTTTCAGAAGGTCAAGAAAGTTGAATCGATCAGTGGCCAGCGACGCAGCCGCAGCTTGGTTTCTCTCGAGGAGCCCAAGTCAAAGTGGTCTCCCCAGTCGTATTACCCAATCCATCCAGCATCCCTTGACGGATGCTTCCAAACCGTTACGCCCTCTCTCTGGGCTGGAGAGCACAGTTCTCTGAACGCGGTGTTGGTTCCTTCGGTGATAGATGATTTGGTAATCAACCAAGTCGGCAAGGGGCTATCAGAAGGCTTGTCCATCGCGAGTTCGGAGTACTCCGGTCGTGGACGGCTGGAGGAGGCCAAGAGCTACTTTGCTAATTGCTCGATCCACGATCCTACCACCGGCGCACTCCTTATGCAAATGCACGGTCTTCGTTTTGCTAAGCTTGATGTGGTTCCCAAGCCAGACCCTCATACTTTCGACCGAATCAGCTGGAGGCCTGACATTACCTTTTTCTCCCAGGAGAATTTGGTTCAGCACGGGTCCGAGTTTACTGCTGATTCTATCATTGATTTGGTTGCACACAAGCATCCAAGATTGCGTGTTCTAGAGGCGGACCTTGACGCCAATGATGGATCTTCTGCATGGTTTCAAGGCAACGACCCCTCATCAAGAGCGGCTTACGCCCAATACAACTATGTTTCGACAGATGCGAAGCGTCTGGTGGGAATTCAGACCCAGAATGAAGAAAACAGAAACGCCTCTTTCAGCCTCATCAACCTCGAGAGCGAAGATCTCGGCTTGCCAAGTGACGCTATCTACGATCTCGTCATTGTCAAGATCGGGGACAACTTGTCTTCAAGCTTGGGTCAATTCTTGCAGCGGCTCAAGAATCATCTCTCGAGTTCTTCCCACACTCTTTTGGTCCAATCCAGCCAACTAGAGCTACATGAAGCTGTCCATGTGCCGTCCCTGAGATCTGCCTCTCCGGCATCCGATGTGCCAGCAGGTCCCAGCACACCCTCGGAGTCAGCTGGATCTGATCTGCCGCCAGAGACTCCTTTCACAGACGTTTCCAACACGCCTGAAGAGGAAGTTGAACTCAAAGGGAAAGATCAATCGTCAGATCTTTTGGTGGAAACAGCTCTCGAGAGCCTTCTTCATGCGAAGTCACGTCCAGAACTTCATGGTTACAACGTCAAACTGCAAGGACCTACGTGGACATTATACAGTTTCGCGGCTACCAGCGAGCAACAACACTCGCCTCGCAACTTGGATGTCATCCGGCTTTCTCGGGGTGCTGCAAACCTCGAACAATCGCTGAAGGAACAACTAGAGACTTCTGGATGGAGTATCACACAGCTAACAGACCTTTCCGCAATTCATAGTCTCTCGGCTGACTCCAGGTTCTCATTCTTGATGAGCTACATGCCCCTATTCTCACCAGTATTGACGAAGGCCAATGGTCTGCGTTGAAGACTCTCGTTAGTTCGGGACGCCCTCTGCTTTGGGTCACAAAAGGGGCGCAGCTCAAAGTCACTGACCCAAACCTGGCCCTCGCTCGTGGTCTTTTCCGCGTCGCCCGAAGGGAGGATGCCAATGTCAAGATTATTGTTTTGGATGTCGAGTCAAACATCGGACCCAACACCGCATGGGCCATCAAGTCCGTCCTTGAGACTATACGCGACAGTGGCACTTCGGGTGTCAAAGGAGCTATCGATACGGAGTTCACTGAGCGAAATGGCGTTCTATATGTGCATAGAGTCGTACCAGATCTGGGCGTCAACGAGTTCAAGCGGGCTGAGCAAGAGGGATCCGAACCTGTTCTGGGAAGACTGCACGAAACCAAGGCCGCTGTTCAGCTCAGATCGGAGCGTGTCGGAACCTTCCAGAGCCTCACATGGAACGAGACAGATGTCTCTGAGGTTCCTGTTGAAGAGGGCACAATCGAGGTTGAGGTATTTGCCGTCGGCGTTAACTTCAAGGACGTCGCTGTTGCCATGGGGATTGTGCCTGAGAACGAGTAAACCATTGGATATGAAGCAGCGGGTATCGTCAAGAGGCTCGGCCCGGGGGTGACAAAGTTCCAGGAGGGTGATCGCGTCTGCTTCTTGAATGGCGGTAGCTACGCGAACCGCCTGCAAGTTCCCATCGGGCGCGCCCATGTCATCCCTGACTGGAAGAGCTTCGAGGTACGTGAGCAGTCAGATTGAGACGACACTGTGCTAACTTTGCCCTAGGATGCGGCAACCATTCCTTCCGTCTACCTGTGTTCAATTTACTCACTGTTCGATATCGCCAATCTGAAAGAAGGCCAGGTGAGACCCTCATTCCGCTTTGTCTGAGAACCAAACTGACAGTCATAGTCCGTTCTTATCCATTCGGCATCTGGCGGAGTTGGAATTGCATGTATTCAGCTTGCCCAGTACAAGAATGCAGAAGTGAGTTGTTTGGGCCACGGCCTTAATCATCTTCCAACCCTTGAAAATGCTAACGCATGTGCTAGATCTATGTCACCGTCGGTACGGAGGAAAAGCGCCATTTCCTCGAGGAGAACTACGGTATCCCACGAAGTCGCATGTTCTCTTCTCGCAACACGACATTCGCAAAAGATATCCTGGCTGCAACAAATGGTCGCGGTATTGATGTCATCATCAACTCTCTCACCGGCGAACTTCTCGATGCTTCATGGAGAATCATTGCCGACGGTGGAACCTTGGTTGAGATCGGAAAGAAGGACATTGTCGATCGGAACACCTTATCTATGGAGCCTTTCGACCGCAACGCTTCGTTCAGAGCCATGGATTTCTCCTATACCCAGGACATCCGAGACCCTTTGATCGCAAGGTTGGTCTTTCGCAAAGAACCTTTTCCAGCTGCTCAATAACAAGTACTAACACATCATACAGACTTTTGGGTGAAACTTTCGCTCTGGTCAACAGCGGACACATCAGGCCAATTCATCCCATAACTACCTTTGGCTTTGATGCAGTTCCAGCGGCGTTGGCATACATCCGCAGCGGCCGTCACATCGGCAAGGTGGTCATTTCTGACGGAAGCAAGAAGGATGTCCAAGTCCCCATCAGGCCAGCGACACGGAGGCTCAAACTTCGATCGGATGCTTCATACATCATTGTTGGTGGCTTGAAAGGTCTCTATGGATCTCTCGCCATTCACTTAGCACGACACGGAGCAAAGCACATCATTTCTGTGAGCCGCAGTGACATCGACGATGTAGCTTCTCAGAAGGCAATCAAGAACTGCACCGCCTACGGTTGTGAGGTGCTTGAGGCTAAGGGTGACGTTGCGAACCTTGAGTTTGTCCGAGACGTCTTCAAGTCTGTGCCACGGGTAGCCGGAGTGATTCAAGGTGCCATGGTTTTAAGAGTAAGGTGTAACGAACTGGGTCTTGAGCTGCAAGACAGTCGATTAGAACCAGGTATCTAAAGCTTGGAGAAAGGAAAGATCTCCTCTAGTTACAGGCAAACATTCGCAGCTCTTAAGTAGCCAACGTTCATACTTCTAGAAGCAACCAGAACTATCGAACTGCGAGGGTTGATCCACTAGGCGGTGGGTATAGTGGATCTTCAAACAGAATGTGGGGACAACGAGTCAACAGGCATGACCAACGATCTAGGGACCTCAGATCGTTACATAAGGGGCTCCGATCGCTACATTATTAGATTACTGGCACATATCCAGGACAAACCTTACGAGACTATGACTCTCGATGACTATCACAAGGCCATCCACGCCAAGTTCCACGGTACATGGAACTTGCATCGCGCTTCGGAAGAACTTCAGTATCCGCTTGACTTCTTCACCTTGTTGTCAAGCATATCAGGCATCGTTGGCAACAAAGGACAAGCTAACTACTCCGCGGGAAACACATTCCTCGATGCCTTTGCCGACTATAGGCGCACCCTTGGCCTTCAAGCTAACTCGGTCGGCCTCGGCCTCATTCAAGATGTTGGCTACGTCGCTGAGCAAGAAGGCTTCGAGGCTCGTTTCGACACCCGCCAGTGGACACCTATTACTGAGGGGACTCTTCGCAAGATTCTCAGTTATTCCATCCTTCAGCAAGACAACGCGTCAGCTCCTATCAATGCAGAAAGCGCCGCGCAACTCGTCACTGGTATCGGCTTCCCGTTGCCAGAAGACTCCGATCTCACTCGAGATGCCCGCTTCTGATACCTTTTCCAGAACACGGGCACAGGGTCAGACGGCAAGGACGGTGGTTCAGGCAAGCAAGGAGATGAGACAATCCGCGCATTCCACGCCTTGCACAAGTCAGGCGCTGACAGGACAGCTCTGGTCAAGGTTGGTGTTGAGGTTGTTGCATCGCAGCTGGCCAAGATCCTCCGCTTGGAGACCGAGATTGAGCCTGCTAAACCTCTGATGACGTTTGGCCTGGACTCGCTTGCGGCAGTTGAGTTGCGCAACTGGATTCGTCTGGAGCTGGGTGCTGAGCTAACAACACTTGACATTACCAACGCAAGCTCCCTGAACGCGTTGGGCGACAAGCTGGTGTCAAAGCTGGCACAAATCTCTGTGGCCAGCACTTGATTATCAACGTATTGCTTTGAAGTAGTAATTAGTAGCACAGTGAATTGATGCCACGGCTTAGGTCTCGTTAACGGTATCTGGTCCATTGCTGCTATTATGGTATTGTGCCTTCGAGCAGAGCCTTAATTGTAATGAATGCTTCGTTCGAAGCGTGAAGCATTGCCGCATATGTCTTTTAAACCATAGAGATGCATCGTAATTAATGAATCTGCTCTTCGAAGCATGCTGTTATCGCGCGGTATCTACTGTACTTTTGCTCTACAATGAAATGACTTATCATTTCCTCATGTGGAGAAAACTGCGCACTCATCAGCATTCCGCAAACCCCAACGTGTATCCAGGACTCGACTGAAGAGGCCCAGCATTGTCCAATGGCGCGCCCACAGGGTCTTATGGCGCAAGACAATCAGCTGACAGTACCCAGATGATTGGATGGATCCCCTGCCACTTAACCGAAGGAACCAGTGTGGATATCAAAGCCTTGCTCAAGTCAGCTTTATCTCAGCTGGCGGATTGGTTGTCCACAGCGGCTCATTGGACCGGGTTACAGGACCCTGTCAGCGGCCTATCTTGCCGGTCGACTTAATTAGAAAAGGTTTTCGAGGGTGTTGTTCTTTAAAAGAGGCCCTGTCCAACTCGTTTTCCACGGATATGTCAGATCGACTTTCTAGCACAAGATCCTGCCCAAACAAACCCTGCATTGCGCCCGAAAATGGAACTTCACATCGATCTGGCGACCGATCGGACGAATCGTCGCAGGCTGCAAAATCGCATGGCACAACGCAAATGTGTCGTAAGTGAGAGCCAAGAACGGAACGCGTTATTCGCCAGCAGGAATTACTTCTATAATTGTTCTTCTAACCGTAACTCTAGAGGCTCGTGCAGAGGCTTCCAATCACACACATGCGGCAGATACAACTACGCCACTTCACGACGCTTTGGACCACAACAGCGTTGGGAACCCACTATCAGGAACACGGCTGGATCTCCAACACAAACCAAGTGTTTCTTCTCCAACGGCAGCTACAACTCAAGTCTTCTGCCATACAACAGCGTCGCTGGGTCAAATACGGGGCGCGCCCTTCGTCCACAACGCAGAATCCTCCGCTGGTAGTGATAGCCCGGGACTAGGCGATTTCGCCTTAATCGAGGCCTATCTTCCCAGCGGCAGCAGTTCGCTATCTAGTTATCACATCCAATTTCAGCATTCGTTGGCCTTCGACGCATCAAACACATCACAGACCAGCCAGGCCGATGTGGATTATTTGCTCGGGCTTTCCTCGAACGGATTCCGTGATAGTCCAGGGCAGCTGCATCCGGTCGAAAACACCACAACCAAGGTGTCCAGGGTGCTTGTACAGCCGGGCGCTACCACCGCGAGATCCAGGCCAGGTTTATCGGATCCAACCGGCAGATCCAGCTCCGATAGCAGTCCCACCCCTCGCAGCAATAATCCCTCATCCTCTTCCGGATCCTCGCCCGGTACTAGCGGCGGGGCCCTAGCCGGTGCATCTCCAGCATTCAGGGACAATCAAACCCCTGTTTCTGATCGTGGGTGGCTTGGCACTTTACACATCGCAGCACGTCGAGGTCATGAGCGTATAGTAAGAAGGCTCATGGAACGTGACGTCGACTGCAACGAAAAGGATAGTGACGACAGGACTGCATTGATTCACGCATCCATAGACGGTCATGAAGCAGTTGCCAGAATACTGCTTCAAGCGGGGGCTTGTATTAGCGACCTTGACCGACGAAAGCGCTCAGCCTTGCATTGGGCTGTTTTAGGAGGCCATGAAGCGGTGTTGAGAGTACTGCTCGAGCACTATACGCAAAGAAACTGGGAGCACGGGTTAGATGCGTATGATGAGCTTGGGTGGACGGCATTACATATTGCCGTTGAGAAAGATTTTGAGGGTGCCGTCTTGATGTTGTTAGAGGCCGGCGCTGACTTACACGTAAAAGCACGAAAGACGTGCAATGGCGATAATGATGAGGGAGACACTAGGATACAGTCTAGCTCTCAAGATGTCATTAAAGATCGATGAGTAACGACTGAGGTTCACTACGAAAGAGAGTCTTCGCGCCTTGGGGCGTATTATGATGGTATCTAATCTAGATCCTGGGAAGTCATCAGTCCTGGACTCCTCGAACGGTCCGTGACAACTAAATCGCGGGTTCGAAAGGCAGATGCTAAGCTAGTGAAACCGTCCACGAATGTCTCAAAATTGCCATATGAATCAACGGTACCATAGAGCAGCAGGCTCGAAAGCCGCCGTTGCAGTCTCCATCATTTGGTCAGAATCAGGCTGAGGTGAGACCTCGTTACCGCTGAAACTGACAGGCTGCCCTTGAGCTACTCTGCACATAGCCCCTTGGTTCCCGAATGCGGTCAATGATTGGTGGGTGTTCAGCCACCGTCTTGGACGCTGCGGTTTCCCAGGCACATTCAACCGAGAATGTCTACGGCTGATGGTAAGAAGAGCCAAAGATGCGATTCCAGGAATGGGAAAGTCCAAATTTTGAGTCTACTAGGTAGGGTGAAGTTTCATGAGCAACCTTTGTTGAAAGCCGTTTCAAGGCTGAGGGGGGCTGTTCAGCTCGTGGCTTACATGTCTGAACGGAGGCTATGGCTGATAACGCATTCCCAGTTAGGGTGTGAACGTTGAAAATGCAAATGCTAAAATACAATTATCAAAGATATAAATTGCGTTCGGTGCCTTCTCTGTGTAAACGGCTCATTCTGGTGTTGGAGCAGACATCTCAATTGCAACTTGTATCCGAACTTGATCTACATCTTCATTTCCAGAAACCATTCCACCACCATGGGCCATCACCGAGGAAAAAAGACTGCATCCGCTGGTGCGGTTGCCGCCGCCTCATTCACCACCGCATTCATCGATCCTACAGGCATTTCGCTTCTTACCTTCCTCCGTGCCTCCGCTGCAACAGCGATTGGGACGACCTACCATGCGGTCAAGGGCGTCTCCAAGGCGATGGAGGAAAACCGGGAGAAGAGAGCATATGAGCAAGCATTGGCCCTCAGAATGTCACCTCAGCAGCATATGTAATTCCAACATGAAGTCGAACATACTCTCAGACGTCTCACTTCGTCCCTCGAGGGCACCTGTGTCTCCGGGGTTCTCCTCATTGGTCTTCCGTACATGGGCATCACCTGGGCGATCAACGCCAACGCCACTGGATATCAAATCAAGCGTCTCATGACGCTTGCTGACAGAGCTGGTGGAAAGAGGGCTCTGGTGCGGTCAATCTCGAAGAGAAATGCTGCTGCGCAAGTCGCCGCTGGTGCCGCCGTCAAGACCGCCGTGTTGTCGGTGACTTTGGGTCATGATTTTGACGCCGCGCTGGAAAGCATTGCGGGTAATTTTGATGATGTCGACTACAAGGAGATGTTCTTGGATACCGGTGCTGAGCACGAGACATGTGTTACGACCCGTCATGCATGGATAACAGTTGAACGACCCACTTGGGCGTCGGGCGGCTAAGGCAAGGCATTTGTAATGCAGGATCACG
>JABGMY010001367.1:0-12414 GCA_014705525.1 Colletotrichum sp. HC292
GCCGGCGACGGCGGCAGCGGTCGGAATGGGAGCGGCGGCTGCGGTGGTGGTGGTGGAGGGGGTGGGGGGCGGAGGATCCGGGTCTTCGTGGGGTCGTTTGCGCTTCAGCGGCGCCATGCTCGGGGCATGCGTGGCTTGGCTTTTTTTTTTGGTCCTCGTTTCTCTTTTGGCACAACAAAAAAAGTGATCGGCCCGCCAATGGAGTGAGATGGGTAAAAATTCCGTGTGGTTGATCAATTAGACTTTGCGGTATCGTGGGCGCGGGAGTGACCTTGCAGGGATACGAGTGATAGAGAAAGGCGTATTCGGGGCCGCGACGTGGGTGTGGGATCGGAGGACGCGCGCGTGGGCGATGGCCAAAGACAGGTCTCGCAGTGTGAAGAATGTGGGAAAGTGAATGATGGTAGAGAATGTGGTTTCACTCGGTAATTGGAATGCGATCGAGTCACAAGCGGCCGGCGCTGGAATTGGAACGACCTGCGACGCGCGATTGGTGCTTCTCTGGGCGATCTGTTGATTGTTGACGGTTGTCTCTCAGGGTGTCCCAAGCAATGACGTTGGAGCTTATGTAAGCCACGTACAAAGTTTCCTCTGCTTACAAGCCTTGTCGCCGATAAGCAATTCTCCGAAGCCCTCGTTACATGCATTCCACGAGCAAAAACTCAATTCAAAGAGTACAAAATCGATTTGAAAACTAGAGCCTCGCTGTACTCTTTTACCGATCAGAGCAAAAGAACTAGGTCCATCCAGGATTCGAACCTGGGCTTACGGAAGAGATGATGCGATCAGAATCCGACGTCCTAACCAACTAGACTAATAGACCTGAACCATGTGATTTGCTGTTGAAGGGGTTGCATTTTTCGGAGCCTATGGATGATCCAAACACTATCCGTGCGCGAGGCCATCCTGTCAATGCGACCTCACTTCCGAGGCGGCCCCATATCGCCTGACTGCCTCACAACCTCCTCTCAACCATCTCGCTACATGGTTTCCCCCTTTTCAGCACTCACGCTGCCCACTCAGTGTTTCCGGCGGGTGCAAACAGGACCCTGCGCGTTCATCACTCGGTCCAGAGTGTCGTCGTTCTCCTCCCAGTCCTTCACCAATACCTTGAGCCGCCGGCGCGCATGACCGGCATCACGATTGCGGTACACTGAGTCAATTTTCCGCACGTCAGCTTTGTCGTTCACGATCCACCGCCTCTCCTCATCCATGAACCGGGAGTAAGTCATATCGCTGCCATACTTGGCTTTCACATTGGCCTCAAGATGGTCATCAACAGCCTTCTCGACGACTTTTTGATCCTTGGTAAGTGCCCCCAATGAGTGCAAGTTGGGCATTGTACGATCGGCTGACGGATTGAATCTAGGCTCCTTGATCGTCGTGTCTGGCAGGATAGACTCGGCATCGTAGTACAGCAGCAAAGACTTCAAGACAGCCGCGTCGATCTCCCGCAGGACCGGCGGTGTGATCGGGCAATGGCCGAGGTTCAGATACTCAAGGACCTGGTTTGTCGACAGGAGCTCAATGACGGAGGGCGCAACGGCGTCCTCGATGTAGTTCCAAGCTTGGCCGAGGTCCAAGGTCGCATATGCCTGACCAACGTCAAGGAAGCGAATCCTAGGATGCGATGCGACGGCATTGCAGATGGCAATGGCACCCGTCGTGTGCAGACCGGTTGATTGAAGTGACAAGCGAGTCAGTTGAGGAGCCTGACGAACGCCCTCGGCCAGTGCTTGCACGCCTGCGTCGCCGAGTGGGTTGCAGGACAGGTAAAGCGAGGTGACACCGCAGGCTGGAGAGGCCAAGAAGGATGCAAGCCTTGCAGCCGCCGTTGTCGACATACCGGTGCCGTTCAAGTAAAGATGTCGCAAGGGCAGCTTACGGCCGGAGGGATCGGAGTACATGGCCAAACGAGTGAACAACTCTTCGAGACCGGCATCCCCGAGCTCCGTTTGGTCAAGGTCCAGCGTGCGAAGGTTTTTCGTCTGGGTGATGAGTCGATAGACATCTGCAGCGGCCGCAGCGCTCAGTGGGTTGCGTTTCAGCCAAATGTTTGTGACGGCGTCGGACGTGACCATGGCATCGACGAGGATCTTGAAGCTGGGGGCGTCGATGCAATTGCCAGCGAGATATCAAGTGTCCATGCGATCAGGCATGTCTTTGATGAAGCGGGCAATCTCCTGAGCGCCAACCGGGCCAATGATGTTGTTCCCCAGCAGGAAATGTCGGACGAAGGGGTTCGGCCGTAAGCTGTCCATCAGGCTGCCGATGTGGTCTGGGCCAACAACCATTTTGCAGAGGTCCATGCGGCCGTCCTCGTAGACGACTCCTTTGCGGAACTCGGCGCCCTTGCCACCGTAGTATGGCTCTCCTTTGCCATTATCGAGGTCAGCTCCAGCAGAGGTTTCGTCGAGCTCGTGGGTTCCGCCGAGCTCGAGGTGGTCGAAGAAGGGTGCCAGGTCGGCGGCGTCAGCGACGGAGACGGGCATCGGGATGGCCCTAGGGCCAGCGGTCGAGACGGGAAGTTTTGACGGGTCCCACGGGCCCTGAGCAAGGATCCGGGATGACCAGAATGGGGCATGCACACCGGGAGCCGCTCCGCCAGTCAAGCTGCGGAAGCTGTGGCCATTCCGTTTGGTGGCGGCAAATATGTCGTACTTCCGCTGCAATGCGACCCACGCGCGCAGTCTCACACGAGCAGCGTCGTACCGGATCACGGAAGCCAGAGCTTTCTCGTGGGTGGCGGGATACAGCAGAGTCGCAATGGCAGATGCGAGGGCAGATCGCGTAGATTTCCGGCGGGGCAAGCCGTGCAACTCGTCGGGGATGCGGACTGTGTCTAGAGGGAGGGCCAGAATCTCGTCTGCAGTGAAGGCATATGAGTGGTTGAAACGGGGCATCTCTGCGTCTAGTAGGTTTGATGCCTCGCGGCAGAAGGGTGCGAGCCGGATTGCCTCTTCCATGTCGGCCACGGTGACATTGTCCGTGTCACCCATGCCGGTGGCTGGTGACATGCCATAGGGCTGATTGGCACCGATGATGGACGGTGTTGTCAGTTGGACAGTAGCAGCGGCGGCCATCTTGTCGTCTTTTCTGTCCTTCGGGTTCTGGTGCGAAGTCTCGGGTCCCGATGTTGTTTGCGATGTTGCGTGTGATGTGGATGATTCAATGTGCTTTTTTTGATAATGGATTTGTAGTATTGGGTGATGACGATGCCGATGCTTATTATGCCGACGCCAATAGTGTTGATCACTCGAGGCCAGTCGATGGTCTTATAAACTGGGTTGATGGTTTGGTCAAAGTACGAGAGTAATACTCAATGGTCTGGCCGGCAATGAGTCAAACGACGGAGGTTCTGTGATGCTCGACGTGCTTCTCCGCACAGGCAAGGCGTTCCTCTGGGCTGATGTTGGTTCGCAAGGCTTAGGCAGGTACACCAAGGATTGACTTCCAGGCAACCGCTGGATTGTCCAATAAGGAAGGCGCATGGATCCCATGAGGGGGCAACGGGCCCCGTCGCTCATGTCGTCGGTGTCGTTCATGTCAATGTCAAGGGCGCAGTTGACCACTTTTTGACAAGAGACCAGTCATAAGCTTGGGCAAGATCCAATGGCATCGGATGGAAGGAGAGTGCGAACCTACCTTGGGTGGTTGCAACCCACCGTCACAGTTGTCAGCATTGGCAGCGGCAACGACGTCAACGACAGCAACAACTGGGCACCTTTTTCGTATCTGCCTCGGACCTAAGGTAGGTAGGTACCTACACTATAAGGTAGGTAAGGTAGGAGTGGAGTTCATCGGGGACTTTTGCTCACCGGGCCCCACCTGCCATGAACTGATGGGAAACATGAAGTGGTGGAAAGTGCGGCAGGTGCCTCATGGAAGAAACGTACCTTCCATTGCCTGGACCGACCTTGGAAGGTGACCAAGTGGTACGCTGCAGGTGCAAGTGGCTGGCGCCTTCTGTGAGAGAGAAACATCTGTGGCGGGGCTCTTGCTGCAAATTCAGCCACAACCACACACATCCACACTTCTTCCACTTCCACCTCCATCACGCTGCACACACGACAAGCGACAGACAGACACACCCACGATGCACCACGACGCTGCCCCTGGACCGCCTCACCACCACCTCCATCACGTCGCTTGCCGCGTCCTCCACATACACTCACAGCTCTCTGCGACTCGGGTCCCCGTCAGGTCTCTTCCCACCGTACCACCCACCCTCGCACTACGGAGTATTCCCAAGTCTTGCTTCTCGCCCTCCCACACCAAAACATCATCTCGGAGCTTTTCAGCTGCAATGCAACTCACTCAAAAGCAAACAACCACGGTCCTCCAGGTCGCATCACATCTGCCATCACGTCTACTGCCCGCCCTCCTGTCTCTGTCGCTTCTTCTTCGCGCCTTGCGTTGCACTGCGTCACGTCGCAGCCGGCACTTTGCGTCCCTCCGTCCCCGTCTCCGGCCGCTGCCCTCCGCTGTTCCGCTGCAACCCATCACTCCTGGTCCCGTCCCCTGCCGTTGTATTTCCTGTCCTGTCTCGTCGCCATTTACCATTTGGCAACCTGTCTGACTCTGTCACGGCTGACTGCGGTATCCAGGAATCCACCGCAATCAATCTGTATAACACATGGCAGCCCGCCCTCCACCACGTCAACAAACGCCGCCCGTCACGTCGCCAAACACTTTGAGCTTTAATGTGATTGGCCTGCAGAGACGGCCACTGCTATATACCACGCTCCCTGCGGTTATTAATTTAGCACATCTCTGATTCGCGCGATGCCATTGTCTCGTCCTGTCTCTGAGGGTCTCATATCCCGGCGCTCGGACGACCATCTTTGCTTTTCCTCGCCTTGCTTCTTTCAAGACGCTCACGCCATGTTCCCGTCTCTCATCCAGCGGTGAGCAGACTACCGATCCCGCCGCCGACGCTTTTTCATTTTTTCAAACGTCAGCCTCCCGAGACTCCATTCCTGGCTTCTCGGGACGCCCGAACCGAGAATTCAACCCAAGCGAACAAATCTCCAGGCGAATGTCAGACGAACAACGCACCCGTCATATGCACCCAACGCATCATCGCATCTTGGTCTTGTTGCCCCGCCCTCCCTGTTCGGATGGACTTGGCTTATTTCGTGCCGCCACGCATGGTCCAAATATGATATATCGTGCACTTCCGCGCCTGCAGCCCGCTACTGGGGGTGTGAAGGGCCTGGAGGGGAGGGGCCGACACCCCGGCCACTCACAGGCCCTCGAGACCAACTTTGCTTTTGCCGTCATCCTCCCTCGGGCAGCGACGCATGCAATCAATCGGCAATGCCACAATTTCGGCCGGTTGACACGAGGCTCTGAACCGGCCAGCAGCACGCGGGAGTGGTTGCCGGGCTCCTTGATTGGTCTTCACTTTCCTTTTTGCATAAGCACAAGGTCGATCTCTCGGGAGGCATGCAGGGAGGCGACAAGGGCCATCGAGGCTGTGGAAGACACTTGCGCACACTAACACACGAGATGGTGTTGTGTCTCCCAAGTGCCCGGTCAGGCGGGGGCCATTTACCTCAGCGCATACCATCGACGAGGATAGCCCTACCAACTTCTCCTCCAAAGTGTCGTGCGTTGGATGCGAAAGAAGAAGGAAAATAAGGCCCTTGGTATGTTGGCTGCTGAGGGATTGGCTGCTGCGGGGAGGACGCAAGACACCATGTCTCGGTGTGCTCCAGTTGGCTGACCGCTCCCCCCCTTTGGACCGATCGTTTGGTTGGTCTTCGATGGAGAGCATCTTCCGTATATATGATCAGTCCGCCGGCAAGTGTGCGGCCCATGTTCGCTCTTTTCTCACGGGTTTTCTGCTTCCGAAACTCTTCTTCCTTAGGTTTTTGTTTTTGTCCTTCAGCATGTCCTCCATGTATCGCTCTATGCCGCGAAGGAATATCGAGGGACAAGTTTCCCTCGCCAAGTGGCCCACTGTGGCTCGCTCTCCAGCATCTCCATGGGATATAGACGAGTCAACGGCCCACACAGTCAGTAAACTCAACTCGTACTTCGGTTTCCGCCCTCCAACGGGGTACGTCAAGTCAACACACGGCACGCCTGACGAGATCGGATACTCCCCAGACACGACCCAACTGTCCGCAGACCGCACGCCTGAACTTCGTCACGATACGCCATCAGAGGTGAGGACAAGGACGTCGTCTTTCGGACCCGAGACACCACCAACCAAGTTCGATCCGTCCTTCGCGTCTGATCCGCATGTTCAGCCTTTGACGCCGGCCCGGCACGGCCCTTCCCACCTCCGGTCGTACTCCGACGGATGCAACCTGCAGAGCTTTCGCTCCGATCGAGCCGGTTCGGAAACGGCAGACTATGACTACAAGCAACACGCGCATTCCGCCCTGATGCCGCAGGCTGAAGACAACCTTCATCGAGCCTCTTCTCCGGAGCCTGCTTCTCCGCATCACAACTACACCGTCAATCTTACACGAGACAATAGAGCCGTCACTCTCTGCTTGACATCCGGCGGTTCCCCGAACCGGATGGAGCCTTCCATTACATGTTATCGCCAGACATACCTCCCCTTAGGCGGCCAGTATGCCGAGTTCTTCAAGGCATCCGAGGCCCTGTCCCTTCTTCAGCACATGGTCAACGCACCGTCTCAACCCTTTGTCCCTTTCTCAAGACGGGAGCGGGCCGACTTGATGCTTCGCATGCGCAACACCCCGGAGAGCATGGTCCTGGGCGACCCTTGCTCTAACGCGCGCGCGTGGACAAGCTTCTTCGCTGCAGAACTCTCCGCTGGCAGAGCCTGGGAAGCTGGTACCGTCATTTTTCCATGGGCAGTGCTCCAGAAGCTCATGAACTCGCTCAACTCCGAGTGCGGGCGAAGGCGGCGCATGCAGACAAGAGCAGCTACGTCCCAGTTCAGAAGAGATATGGACGAGCCTTTCGGATCGCGGGGACACTTTCAGAACAGCCAATCACTTGAGTGCCGCACCGTCTCATTGGGTCTTTCGGAGACCGACAACCGTGAGGCAGTAGGAGACCACAATTCTGTGTCGTCCGCCTCCCCGCCGCCCCGCACACCGACGGATCCTCACCCGCCCGCACGCATTCAGTTTATGCGGGAGCGGGGGAAGTCGCCGTTGTCATTATCAGCCGGCCCCATCCGGCGCAGGCGCCAGAATTCCGAGCCTGTCCGGAGATTGAGTCTTTCTCCGCCCCGCATCGCGCTGCTCAAGTCCAATCCCTGCCGGCAGAACTTGCGACGTCTCGCCGCTGCATCAACACCTGCGCGACTCGTCTTTTACGACTCGATTCGCTCGTGGCCTGTCAGCTCGCATCGATCGCGTGTGAGGCTTCCGCCATGCTCAAAGTTTCTGGAGCTTACGGCCGACCAAGGGACGAACCCCCACAACCCCATCGTGCTGTGAAGGATCCTCATGTGATCCGTATCCGGTGTGGTGCGACGCACCCATTGGCCATTCTTACTTTTTTCTTCTTCTCGAGTGTCCTTTCTTTTTTTCGGGGACTTTGCATTGGCAACGGGGATGCGTAGACAGGGGGGCTTGCTCGGCTTGTATGCTGAGAAGGGCAATGATGCTGCGGGCGTCCAGGGGTAAACATCTAGACGGACATTGGTTTTACTTGTTTTTTCTCTCTTGAAGACATGGTGAACGGTTTATGAGACAACGGGATATGAGAAAGGATACGGGATATGAAAGGACATGATTTCGGGGTCTGAACACAGATCTACTCCGTACTTAGCATTAGATTAGGTGGGTCTTCATGTACACACGCATGACAAAAACGGCGTCTCGCTGGGCGATTCACTGGATGAGAAGGGACTTTGATGTATCATGACAACATGCTTCACCAGGCATTTCGTATTCGATGTAACTTGGTCTGGGGTGTCAAGGCCCGGGCTGTGTAAACCCTCTTTGAGAATAGACTTATCGGCGTGCTGGCTGACACTTTGGCGTCCGGGGTCTGATTTGTTGGCCGTGATGTTTCATGTAGAGCGGTATGCACGCGCGTTGCTCGGAGTTAGACGTGCAGGATCGGACTGATCGTTTTTGTTTCGAGCTGGGGGGGTATTTAAGGCCGAAAGGCTTTGCGTGAGTATGATTTTGGACCACAATGGGTCGTATCCATATCCGGCTGTGACTTGTCATCGGGCACTCGCATGTCTGCTTGATCAGCGTCTCCGTGCCCATGGCCATACCCTGGTGGGCATGTTGCGCTCAAATAACCTGGACAGGGCATCTGTGGGAGTATCCCTGAGGTATATACTGAAAGATGTGATGGATGTGGACGACGGCTAAGCTTTGGTTGAGCATCTGAGGTTCTGATGAGGCGCCTAGGTGCTGTGACTCGTTGGCAGCCTGCAGAGGCCATGAGAGTCATAGTGACTAACACAATGCGAAGTTGGCCTCATTTGCTGGAGAGGAAAGTTCTGTCTCATGGGAAGCAGCAGTTCTTTTAAATGCGGACGTGGGTGACATTGAGGGTGCGTTTCGATGCACGCTGGGTTGGTGCACACTGGATCACGGCGTGAGCGCGGCGACAAGGGGTGCCTCCTGATTTCACGACTGATTAAGGTAAAGAGTATTTAATGATTGATTGAACCGTTCAGACTCTCTGACTCAACAGAACAATACATGTTGGTCGTCTCGGCCCCTCAGGTACATTCCAATCCAACAGCCGCCGGTGAATTGCTTGGGTGGTGACAGGTGTTCTGCCCAGGCTTTACTGTGAAGGGGAGAGTTATGAGCAAACACCTGGCGGCACTGGAATGAATCATCTCTGAATATACGAGAAGAGATTCAGAGGCTGGACGATAGAGAGAGTTAATCAAGGACTAGAGTTCATCAACCTTAGGTGAGGTTGGCATATACAAGGCGGGAGACCAAGTACATTATGTCTCTTCCTTGCATATGCTTTGTACTCAGTAGGAGAAGGACAGATCAAATTGCTGGCTGTCTGCTTCTTTGAACCGTGGCAGAGCTCTAATGGCTTAAATACACACATGTTTTGGTGTGTGAGACCTGAGAGTGAAGGCGACTCACGGTTCATCTGCCGCATTGCGTGATTGGTATAAATACCTAGGGGAAGCAGGGGATGGCTGAGCCACTCGACGGCACATGTCTCGCGTGTTGGTCACGCTTTCTACAGCACAGGAGCGGAAGTATTCCAGTCTGGTTCGCTGGTTCGGCAGGCTTGCCGCGAGGTCATCGGAGGACATGCTATGATACGCCTGCGCGTGCAAGTGGACTTGGTACTAGTTTGGTCCGTCCGCGTCTCTTCTCGGGCATCGGTAAGGTCTGGGTCGCATTTGGTAACTTTGGATCGGAGGGTTGTTGAGCCTTCCGCGCTGGATGCAGTCGTCGCGAAATCATGCTGTAAGTTGAAACTAACAGCGTGATTCAAAGATGTTGCTTTCTGACGGGCGGTGGTAGTTAATTCGCATCATATTGACTGGGCGAAGACAGCGGACGACGAGGGGTAGCAGCTAACGATTGTACGCTTCTTGCGCTGCAGGCTGTGACTCCTGAGGTTGGGGTGGTGTAGTTTCTTTGCAAGTTGATGCAGGCCATCTTCTGATTCCTGGATTACTCAATACCATCTGATTTTGGTTCGTGTCTTGCTAGACGCAGGCTGGAAAGTTAAATATATAGACAACTGGGCAAGGCCAGAGGCGTGTCGTCGTGTGTACGACGCCCGAACGCCTTGCAATGGGAAAACAGAACGCCTCAGATTGTGTTACTAAGTATTTGTTTGACGAGAATGGCTTGTACGATAGTTCAGCGAGCGAATGAGTCTTAAGTTTCTTCGTCAATTTTAAGGAGTCTGACGCTCCGAACTGACCGGGGTAGAAGGACTCTTGAATCAAAACGTCAAGAGCAAACCATTCCTGTGCGACCTGGAGTCAGGAGAAATATGCGCAGTAGTCCCTAGTGTATGCATGCGGGATACGACAGGGAAGGTACTTTTGCGGAGGGATGAAGACCAGTAGGCCCTGCTGATCAGTCTTGAGCCCAACATTCATGGAATGTTCAGAAACATTTGTCAAACCACATGGTTTGCTCTATGAGACTCGATGAGAAATGTCATGAGTGGGACCTCATCCTGTGCTGAGCGGTGATTTGAGCAGTCGACGGCCGATCAATTTATCTAGACCTGGTTAAAGTGAAGCAAGTCCACGATCAGCTCGTTTGCTCTATAAATGGATCGACCAGACCCACGTAGGCCATTGCTGGATACAGCCAATGTGGCCCTGAAGATTTGAATTTCCAAATTCGCTCGTTCGCTTGCGGAGACTCAAGCTTTTGAGCCTGACGCGTGGTCAGGAACGCAGGTCGAATGTGACCTTGCTTCTTTCATTGGAAATCTTGTAACATTGGCGCATGAAAATCATGCTTGATGAGTATGGAAGCGCGTATCGTTGGACGATAGACGAGACAAAGGATGCCCATCATAATTGTTGATCGTTGATGTTTCTAACTCTGTATACTACGAGATGGGCTTCAAGCTAAGAGAACAGCCTGAAGCAATGTTTCTCTTCCACTGAAGACCGATAACTCTTCTTTTTGTGATTGTATATCGACCAGCTTGATGAACATTTAAGTGCTAATAAGGTTTACGGAGTTACTTCGTGTTTCAATGCCCGTTCTATCATTGAAAAACACTCACAGCATATGGTGGTCAAACATTCATTCTCTTTCTACGTTGCTCACACATGGTCTCTGTAGGTAATGAATATAATGGCAGTCCCATCAAATGGCAGTGGACTATAATAAGTAGGATTCAGTGGCATTGGAGATAGCTGGTATACAGAAAATATCGGTACCTTTTATCTAGCTAATGGCCAATCTCGTGGTCAATAGGACTTAGAGAAACCAGACGTAGGACGTATTTGCCGTCTGCTTGTGCCTGATGGGTACTAGTCCTGCCCCACGTGGAGACCACTGCCATCTTCAAATCTTCTCAAGGCCTATGTCAAGCTAAACATGGTACTTGTCGTTTTGGCATCACGATTATCGGCATAGATTCTGACTGTGATCTTTTGACCACATAGTGCATTTCTCATGTGAATTTTCCTAACAGAGGATGATATCGGCCGCTTGATGAACCTATACACTCACTCTAAGTTGATGTCAACAAATATATCCAAGACCTCGCTTTCGTCTGCACGAAGTGTTGTTTCAACACGGCCTCTGAAACGGTGCATTTCCACTCTAGTCTTATACTTCTTTTTCTGCGCTGCTTTCGCCCCAAGCACTCCTACCTGGTGCAGATCAGCGTCTTGAGCTGCCTTGAAAAGATCGCGGTTCACTCCTCTGGCCGAGCCCACAGAGACCCATCTTTTACCTTCGGGGCCGAATCCGCATGCCACAACGAATGTTAAGACAGATTTACCCCCATATCCAAGTGCTACATCTCGAGTGCAGGTAACGAAACCTTCAAAGCTGTCTAGACCCCGTGTAATAAACGAATTTTGCTCTTTGATCCAACTAAGCGCCGGCATGGCCTTGCCAAATTTGACTTCTCCCTTGGCGTGGAACTGAAATGAGCGATGGAACATAGAACCCAATTGAGAAGCTACCATCGATAGCTCGTCCCCGTCGATCGACTTTTTGATGTAAAACGTCGTATCATGTCCCTGATTGTCGCCTGGGCATTGTATGGGAGAATTGGTATTCTACCTCACAAACACACCACCGCCCACTCCTCTTAGCAAGATACCAATGGTGTTTTGAGGACTACTTTCAGCCGCGCATCCTAAAGAAATACGCCAGAAGTTTTCTCCTGTCACTGTAGCTCCTATTGTGATCTTCAGACCCTTATTGGTAATGGTGAACTAGAGGCAATATTAGCTTCCTGCAAAAGCTGACTGGCGGGTTGCATATATTACAACCAACTTACCTCAGGATTGTGCTTTGTATCTCTCCGCAGAATAATGTCATGTGACAGGCGGAAGTCATCAGGAGAAACAGCCAGGACTCCACAAGGCTCTTCCGGCAAATCTGGCCTTGGTGACGATTCTAATCCGTTTTCTCGGCTCTCAATCTGCCACTTCAATGGCGTCCATGCGAGTAGAGACAAATCATTGGATTCTTTCGCAATCTCTTCCTGTAGACGAACGAACGCACGACTTCCTTCCCCGTAGAGCAAGGGCATGTTGACGCCGAAAATCCCGAGCAGGCTGTAAGCGCGGTCTTCTTCGCGTTCTGTTTCACGGCCCGCAGCCCAAGACATTCTGCGCGCTACTGAGGTGCGCGCTAGAATCGTGTGTATGTTTCGAGTTGTTTGTTGTTTGTTTGTTTAGTTAGTATTTAACGCCATGGCGGCAAGGGCGCAGCCGCCCTTGTGGCAGACCTCCCGAGGGGTATGTGGCGTGGAGGGCCGTAGGCTCCAGCT
>JABGMY010001371.1:0-17225 GCA_014705525.1 Colletotrichum sp. HC292
GGATGACGTCGTCTGTTGCCTTGATACTTATGCCAAAGACGACATACAGCGTTGAAGAGTTGCACGTGGGTTGGCTACCAAACGTCGGGGCGGTAAGCCAAGTGTAAGTGGTGAGGGCGATGAAGGCACAGGCAATGACGGCCCGGAAGAACGCCAAAATGGCCCAACGCTTGACCCCAACGCCGGAATACTTCCGCTGTGCCACAAGACCGAAGCCGAGGAGAGACAGAAGATGAAGGACACAAATGGCGTGAAACAAAGTGAGTTGGCCTTGGAAGGTTTGCACTATGGCGGTACAAAGCAGCGCGAGTCCCTGAAGCTGTAAGGCAGAGTTGAGGGATTGGCAAAACTCTTCGTAGTTCTTTTCGGATGTGATGTGCTTGATCAAGGTTTTAAGTACGCCAGAGGCCAAGCAAAGTGTGTAGATAGAAGCGCGAATCTGAGGTATGATCAGTATGGTGATGAAGACCCAGCGAAATTGTTTAACGTACTCCGGTCCCAGTGACGTCCGGGTTAGGTTCAATCACACAAGCCATCTGAAGGTGCTCGCTTTGCTCCGCGTGGTTGTTTGATTTCATAAGCAACACATTGAACGCATGTAAGATGAGGTGAAAAAATCATGGGCTTTGTGGACTACAGCTGGAAAGACCGTGGGTATGTGAAGCTTAAAAGAGAGCCAAGCGTTCTAAAGGCAATTGCATGTCGGCGATTCAGTCAGGCCACACACACCAGGACACACGCCAGGCGTTCTTTCCCAGAGGCAGCCAGCTGGTTTCACGGCTCTGGTGCGAGACGATTCCAGCTGCGACGTCGCGTTTTATCACTGCAAGACTGATAGCAGCCCTGGGGCGTTCCAAAAGGTGACTGTTCCGACAGGAAGAAGAAATATAGAAAAAGGTTCCTCCAATCCAGGTGTATTATGGAATGAAACCAGCGGCGGGTGCGACATTCTTGGCATCAACTATTGAATCGATTGAGCCTTGCCGGTGGGAAGATAACAGATTCTACCTATGAGGCAGGCCCATTTGCATTCATGCTAGTCCTTTTGAAGACGCGGTGTGCTCGTGTGACGAGGCCAGCTGAAAGACACCCCTGTCTTGGCGTCGGCAAAGTCACGACATTCCAGACACACCAACGGATCTCAGCCCCAAGTAGTCAATGCTAGCTTCATGCAATACTTTCGCAATGCCCGGTGTAACTTTTCAGTATGCTCAGCTCAAATTCGTTGATGTTTGAAACCATTGGCATATAATGCTGTGTCTTCTCATCCCCCGCGACGCGTGGAAATGACCAGCCACATGCCCATTTCCGTCCTTGCACTCCGCGTCAGAAACTTATCATTAAGCCGCAATCATCTTCCAACTCACCGATACTTGAAGTCATGGAGGGCATTGGGCTTGGAAATCCCCATCCTCTCAGTGGTATGGTCAACTATCAGCCTCCGCTAGTGATCGTCAATCGGGCACCATGGCGAGCCAGTAAGGATATGCGATTGAACACGGAAAGTACTTACACTTACATGGTCTTACAGTCTGGGGATTTGGAATCCTAGCGATCATCGACATGGCTCTCAATGCCGCCGGCGGGGTGGCAGCGGCCCGAGTTGGTGCCACCCTCAACGGCATCCCACCATCAGTCTTAGTCCTCCAACTGGGAGCTCTGGTGGACCTCACGAAAAGCGCAATAACGACATTTCGGGAGGTCATACTCACGTATAGTGTTAACGTTGTCTTTACCGTTCTGCTGTTCTTGATTGCGTCCTCGTTTGGCATCTGCCCCCTGCTAGTCACAGAAGTTGGAAATATCGCCCTTGGAGGCAGTAAGTGCAGTCAAACCACGTTTGATCCCTACAGATATTTACAGAAAGGCAGCGCCTAAGGAGCTTGTCATCTCTGCTGTGGTGGCAGCATTTCCACTTGTGTTTGAGACAATTCGTGACCTACGGCCGAAGCCAGATGAAGAAGGGAAGGTGGATTATTTTCGTTGGGTAAGTCAACCGTAGGACAAGATAGGTTTCAGAGAAACAACAGGTGTGATAATACGCGATGACCATCAGCTTACTCCGTTGCAGAAGTGGTCTATATTCCTCATTGGCTCCAACGCGCTCGGGGGATACGTCTTCGCGCGAATGGCAGCAAACCAAGGTAGCTTAGAGTTCTCATCACGCACCTGATTAAACGCTAAGTAGAATTATGTCAGGCATGCCTATCAGCAATTATCACGCGGCCTGCTCGGCCGGGGCTGTTTACGGAACCTTGACGTTTCTGGCCCGGACCATCACCGGGATCATGGCCGTGTGCAGGACTGCCTCTGGGAAAACGTACAAGGACATATTTGGTGTGTGGGAGCTTGTCCAGCCGGAAACGATACAAATGCCACGGGAAGAACATAATGCCATGCGTCAGAGTCTGGCAGCATCTTACACTCACATCATTGGAAGGTTGCTAGCCATATTGGATTCGATGATGAGAACCATGAGCCGCTGTTTCTGTTGCTGTTTGAGTAGGCAAGAATATAAGGAGTTCAGACGAAGCGAGGGAGATCACGCAGCTGAAACTGCTCTAATGGGTGGTTTCTTCATGGCAGAAAGACACATGCCGGCCGCCACGGCTTAGAACCTTTGAGCATTTGTTTCCGGGGGTGATGCAACATCTGACGTATTGGAAAGATAGAGGAAGGTTTTGTGTTTATTGTTTAGGCTTCAGACATATACAAAGCAGTACTGCTTTATAGCATCCTACTTAGCTCACTACAATGCCCTATTTACATTTGTGAATTGTGGTCCAACTCAAATTTCGAAACGATGCGTGAATAATGGTTGTATTTAATTGTATGAAATTTCTTCAGCTTTAAGACGTGTGTCGCTTAACAAAATACTACTGTCCCTCGACCTCCTTGACAACTCTCTTGGTAGTCTCGTCAAGATCCTCGGCTTCAAGACCAATCTTAGTCAGATCAGTAACCTTGTCATTGTAGTCACCTCCCCAGCCAGCCCTCATGTGGTTAACATAGAAGGAAATCAGACCAGCGACGTGGTCGCCCTTCTTCGCAGCCTCCTCGGCCTCGGCAACAACAGTGGCGGCGTCAGGCTCCTCAATTTTCCAGTCTTTATCCGTGGTACCAGTAGCACGCTGAATGCTGTCGAGCATGTCACGCTGGCTGATGTAGAAAGACTTAAGATAGAAAGGCTTGTTGCGGTACTTCTCAAGCTCGGCGTCGGGCAGGCTCAGAACACCGGCGGTACCCTTACCGGTGACGCCAATGTTGGTCGTGATGAATTTGGTCTTTCCACCGTCGTACAGCTTGGCGGTGCGGTTCTTACTGTCGATACCCCAGAAACCGGCGCCCATGGACCAATCATACCAGGGGTTGTTGACAATAGCGACCCAGCTGGAGCCAAGCTCCTCAATCAACTTGCGGATCTGAATCTTGCCCTGGAGGATAGGGCTGGAATCGAGCAGCTTGGAAGGGTCCGGGGCGGAGCCGTACTCGGTGGGGAGGATCCACTTCACACCGGCCTTAGCGGCGGCGCGAATCAGAGGCTCTTGGCCTGTTGCGTAGCTGGAGAAGCCGAGGGCGAGCTGGACGACATCCTGGCCCTGGAATGCGGAGACGAGGAAGGATTCGTCCTCGTAGCTTCCCTTCTTCACGATCACACCCTCGGGGAATGTGGCAGTTGACTCGGTGCGGGTGACCGCTGTGATAGTGTGAATGCCCTTGGCGAGGAGAGCATTGAGGGTGCCGCCACCAACGTTGCCGCTGGCACCGACAATGGCAATCTTGCGTCCCTGTTGTCCAGACATTTTATAAAGAGTTGAGGTTTGATGGTTTGTGTAGTTGAGGTGGATGGGTGGTAGATCTAAGTATAATACTAGCCCGTTTGCGGCGATTGACGTGGTGGAATGCTAAGCTTTGGCGGCTGAAGTATATCGGTTCAGGGCAGATGTCTCTGTGGTCCGAGAAGTGATGTTATTGAGTACTGATGCAGAAGAGTGAACTGGTTTGGGGGGAAGAAATGAGGTCGGAATCTTAGGATTCGTATTTAATAGAAAAAATATCTTTAATATCCCGATCACGCCTTTCAAGTTCAATCCCATCCCAATGTCGCCATCGAAAGATCGATAATCCATGGCTAGTATGAGGATTTGCTTCCGAGATGCGTCAGCGGATCCAGATGAGTTCAGGCCTGTCCCTGTGGCGTCTAGCAAACCTACCAACAAAGAGTACGCGCGCGTTTTCGTCGTGGGGTTCGGCCTCCCACGCTGCCCTGGACTGCACTAAAGACAACAGGTGGTCTACTGACTAATGGAGTGCGAGATTTCTAAGCCCACTATTTGGACCTAACAATTACAGTGCCTTTTGGCGTTGTTGCCCGGTCTGCGGCCTGTTCGGGTACGATGGCAGTCCGAGCCGGAGGTAAATTAGCCTGTTCAGGCCTAAGCCAAAACCCTTCCGGAGTTTGCACACATCGTTTTGGGGTCAATTAGTCCCCGATAGCTCTCGAATGTTCGCGGTGAATAAGCTCGCACCAGCCCCACTGGTAATTGCATCCATATCCAGATCGAGGCTCGTAGTGTACTCTGACCCTTGAAGATCCAAGCATTGAGGGCCTTCGCGAAGCACACCGTCCGAGCAGAGGCACGGATTTTTCATTGTCTGTAGAGAACGTGGTCTTTGTAAAATAGGACAGGAATGAGGCTCATGCTGCGCTGACCATCTTCGGAGAAACTACCTCAAGATGCTGCTCACATGCTTCCACTACCTAGACATCCATTGCTAGACAAGTGCCACTCGGCCGCAGCTGTCAGGAGGCCGGATGCATTCTGAGCCCGTCGGCTGCATTTCGCTCCAAAACTGAATGGGAAGTTCGTGACGGGATCAACATAACAGGATGAATATGCCGTGCATGCCCGCATTCCATCAGGCCACACTGAAGGGAATGTTTGTTTGATACAATTTCAACGTATGCGCGCCGCCTGTATCCTTTCAGTGACCATGATGGCAGGATCATCGGTTGCATTGGACCTACAGAGCTCCGCGTATTGTGGCCCTGGTGAACGGAGAGCAGTGTTTTGAGACTGAGGCCGGAAGTGAAAGCATCACAGGCTGTGAAAAGCAACATGATAGCCACGCACTCGAGAAACTACGGAGACACGGCATAGACTCGGCTGGCTCATCGCCGTCAGTGGATCATCGGGTGTGGGATCGCTTCCGCAGCCACTATACCCAATCAGGCAACAAATCTCTGATTGGTCGAAGAAGGAATTGTGTTGAAAGTCTCCTGTCAGATGCGTCTTCTTGGTACCACAAGTGAAAGACGCAAGTGCGTATCAATTTCAAAATTCAAGGTAGACACCGGAGTTTATGCTATACGGAGTCCGGAAAAGAGGAATTTGATGGTATCCCCGAGATGGAGGACGGTTGCCAGAGTCCAGGAACAGACATAAAAGGAAGAAAGTCGCTCGAGACACTAGATATGTAAAATTGGCAGACACAGCAGACCTACTAACTGCATCTTCCCCAAGTAATTTTCTGAATTCTTCTTAAAGACACAATGGATACCATAGGCTTCATTCGTGCTCAGTGGAAAAACCTTCCCATCGTCCCCACAAAGCAGACCTGTACCGGCAAAACCTACATCATCACAGGGTCAAACTCTGGCATTGGCTTTGAAGCTGTCAAGCACCTTGTTAATCTTGGATCATCTCGTGTCATCATCGCCGTCAGATCCATTGAGAAAGGTCAAGAGGCAAAAGCCCGTATCGATGCCTCCACTGGCAGACCGAAGATCACCGAGGTTTGGCAGCTTGACATGTCATCCTATGAATCCATCCGAGCTTTTGCTAAAAGAGCATCGTCGGAGCTCAGTCGTATTGACGGCCTGGTCGAAAACGCCACTGCAGCTTTGGATAGATGGACAGTATCTGAAGGCATGGAGACAAGCGTCACTGTCAACGTCATCGGCACAGTGATGCTGGCACTGCTTCTTCATCCGAAGTTGATGAAAACGGCCAAGAGTTCAGACTCGCAGCCCCATATCGTGGTTGCCACCTCTGGACTTGGTTTCACGCAGCCGGACTTTTTGGATCACGCAGATAAGGATGTCTTTGATGTCTTGAACACTCAAGGGGAGTCTCCCATGGAGAAAAGGTACGTCACAAGCCTTCTGACTATCATGTAAACGGCTTGCTGACTGAACGACTGCAGATACTCCGTTACCAAGCTTTTTCAGATACTTGCCATCCGACAACTCGCGACCATGCTACCAGCATCACGTACCGGCGTTGTCTTGAACCTCCTCAATCCCGGTCTTTGCAACACCGGCCTAGCAAAGTATGGCAGAATTTCCCTACGGCTTCAGGTTCGGATGTTCAACGCCCTGATTGGGAGAACTCCGGAGATGGGGAGCCGCACGATCTTGCATAGCATGTTTGCTGGGCCAGAGAGCCATGGTCAATATGCCTCAGATTGTGAGATTAAAGAGTACGTCTACATCATCAAGCACCGATGCTCATGTATACTAATTGATACACAGCTACTGGGTACCTGATTGGGTAAAGAATAAGGGTGGGCAACAGTTTCAGAGCATGGTCTGGACTCAGTTGGCAACAAGACTGGAACAGATTGAGCCTAGGTGTGTGGAACAGTTGGTTGCTTGACATCTTATTTTGTTGGATTTCCCATATTCAGCTATCGAAAGCTTCATAGAACGGCCCCTCTCCTAAATATCCCCATTACCTTGTAATTGAAAGATTCTGAACCTTCCTCCAGACTGCTTTGCCCTGAGTGCAATGCAACGAACCTATCCAAGGAAACTGTCGCATCTGTATTTCAATGTGCGCCCAGTCCTGAAGTCCAGTAGTTTTCATTTCCAGATCAAGAAGCGGAAGGAGCCATGACTCATCTTCCAGTTCAAATACAGATATGCTTCCCAGAAGTAGCAGCCAAAGCCTGACTTCAGAAGAGCTTCAGACATCGCCCGACACCTCTTGTGTAACACTTCTAAGTTCGTGTCGAAGCAGGTCGCAGCGCAAATGACGTTGACGACCGAATTGAACCATCAGGCTGCTGATGTAACACGCCAAACCTGAAAGACATGCTCTCTGCACTGTGCTGAATGTAGGAGTCCCTGTCAGCCGTATTTGAACCAGCCGATGGCAGAGAGATACTAGCGTGCCCTGAAAGTCGTACGATGCAAGTGTCGGTCTCCGTTTTTCACAGATGTTATTGAACATGAAACAGGATCTTTCAATGTCACTGACAAGTTGGCAAACCACAGAAGATGTACTCTGAAAGATGCCAGATAGGGTTCCGGGCACAAACCCCCCTATTGACGCCAATTCTTGCACCACGTGTCTCGGTATCTCGATGTAGGGATACCTCGGCCAGGAGTTTGTGTGCAGGGCATATTGTACGTCAGTTCTAACACCAAAATTAGTCTTTTGAAACAATCCTTAAGTCTGTTTGCAGCTTACCGGCATATTTTCTGCAGCACCTCAAAATTGTCCTCAAAGACGTGGATACCTCCACGAAGTTCAATCATCTGATAAAGCCCTCTCAGGTGCACGTTGTACTTTTCTAGATCGCCTCTGACAGATTCCTGGACACTGAACATGCATGCAAGGCCTATGGTCGTGTCCGACAAAGCCTCAGTCCCAGACAGCCTCTCATTGATCATTTTGAAAGCCTGATTGGTATGCAGTATAGCTTGCTCTGAGTCCTTCTCTGACCGTTGGAAGAAGTCGAGGCATGTCGCGACCGTGGCAAGAGAAACATGAAAAACTGTTGAATGTTAGAAACTTCGTCTTTCAGCCCAATTCATCACACGAACAGGCTTTATCGTTGATTATGTATTGGAGCCATGCGGACTTCAGGGGGTCAGGCGCATGGCATATCTCTGGAGGATAGATAGCATCGCCGACGACGCTGAAGACTGTGATAATGCAATTAGTCAAGCTTCATGTCGTAGCGCGACGCGTGCTTACACTGATGAAGTAACAGGCGTGTGTGTGGTACTAGATCTGTCCCTGGCGAGTAGTTTGAGATGTCGTTTCCGATCATGCGTCGCAATGATCCAATCACTCCCGTGGGCTCGACCGTCGACCTCTGTGACTGGTTACCGGGGCGGGCGTTCTTGCGAACGCGCGATGATAACGTTTTCCCGGCATTCTTCCCCTTCATAACATGACTTCGGGCAGCTTTTCGGCTGCTCCGGGTATCATTTCCAGCTTCAACGAAATGGAACTTCATCTCTGCATAAGTAGATGAACACCCACAACCGGTAGTCCCGTCGTTGTTGGTGCGGACCGTGAGTGTTTTGGCTGCAGACAAGCAGACGTGAGAGAAAGTGAAGATGACTGGCAGTCAGTTTAGTATCCTGGAGGCTGACGTGTGAATGGGTTGAAGACGGTAACAAGCCGGGGTTAATTCGGTTAACCCCGACCACAAAACCAGTAGCCAGCGTCACGAATTTGCAAGCGGCGCAGCAAGGGCATTGGGACTTCAGTCACCGAACATCCCCCAATCATTGACGGTCTCATGCATGGGAATGTCCGGGATCAAAAATTGGCCCTAAACACACAAAAGGGACAGCATTATGCCAACCAGGACAAGTGTAGGCTGTTCACTGAGCTGTAAGATGCCGAGCCTGAGCTCATGACTCGCCGCAAGTTGAATCCCTTCAAACAACTATGAACGTTCGGCTAGATAGCTATGTTAACTTGAGATAGTTGATCAACGCGTTCCCAACATCCATGAGCAGAAGATCGACCATGAATTCGTGGCTATTGGCATGGATCGCAGCTTAACATCCACGGAATTTCCCCGCACATCCACCCCGGACGCCAGTCGCCGCCGAGAATGCTGGCTCGGGTTCTCGGGCCCTCAACATGTTGGAGTTCCCCCGCGACCAAGGAACACCAAAGAGTAACGCGCTAATGAAGGGGTTACCCCAACAAGTAACCACTGACACGTCTCCAGGACCTCGGCAAACACGATCTGAGTCGATGCGAGGGAGCGCAGGGCGCCGGCTTGTCACGGCCTTCGCGGGTGAAGAGACCCATAACGCAGCCAGCCCCCAATCTTGATAAGAATAATGCGGGGAAGCGAGTCGGAGGCTGCGACTCACCAACACTCTCATTTCTCGGTCAGACCCCCTTCAACTTGACTTACTTCACGTCACATCCCCAAGCTCTTTTCATTCCGCGTGCATTGGCCCCCTCTCCGAACGCCGCCAACTCCCAGTTCCGCGCGGGCCTTTACTTCATTTTGTCTTTCCACCGTTCCCATTCAGCCGGATTGGGCCTCGTCAAAACATCACCCCCCCACGATCTCTCCTGCAGTCCTCGGTCATGAACCCAACGCAGCTTACATGATACAGCTTTGCTCATTGTGGAGACCATCATAAACAAGACACGGAAACAAATTCATACAGCACATTTCAGAATGGCAACAATTGTTGAGAAGCGGGGTGGCCAGACCATTTACCGATCTCCCGATACAATTGACCTCCCAAAAGTCGACTTGCTAACGTTTCTGTTTGGTATGTGTTACCGTCCACAGCCTCCGCGTGTCTTGTTGTAGGAATCTCAGTCCTTCGTACTAAACGCGATCTCAGATTATCCAAATGAGAGGCTCAACGATGACACCGTCCTGCACGCTGAGGCCGCAGACCCAAGCAAATCCATCACGAAGGGGCGTTTGGTAACCACACTTAAACAACTTGCTCATACTCTACGCCATAGATATGGCGTTCAAAAAGGAGACGTCGTGCAAGTCATCTTCACCGGTCACTACATGGCCCCGACCGTCTTCTACGGCATCATGGCCGCCGGCGGGTCCGTGGCCGCGTCTACCCCATCATCGTCGCCACCTGAAGTCGCCCGGCAGATCAATCTTACGGAGAGCAAGATGGTCATCTGCAGCCCTGACCTGAAAGCTCTAGCCGCCGCTGGAGGAGCGGCGGCTGGGCTACCTGCAGACCGCATTCTCTACATTGGCGACACACACGAGTTCAAGCTCTTCGAGGCTAAAACAGACAAGGAAGTACCTCTATCAAAGGAAGAGCTGGACTGGGAACGCGTCACGGACCAGACGACTCTGGAGAACACTGTCGGTTGCTATATCTACAGTAGTGGTACCACTGGTGTCCCCAAGGCCGTCAAGATTTCGCATTCGAACATGATCGCCCAAACAATGTTTATCTCCACGCCCACGATCGAGTACTACAAGACACGTCACCGCACAATGAAATACATCACCCTGGCTCATCTTCCGGCAGCCCATATCTCAGGCCTGCAGGCATACATTGTGAACCAGACATTCATGGGAGGCGTCGTCTACTGGATGAAAAAGTTCAACTTCCCAGAGTTTCTCGGTTACATGAAGAAGTACAAGGTCACAACATTCTTCAGCGTACCCCCCATCTACCTCATGATCGCCAAGTCTCCTCTGGTCAAAGACCAATTTGACTCTGTTGAATTTGCGCTCACCGGAGCAGCGGCGCTCGGAAGGGAAACACAGACAGAAGCGCAGAAAAAGATTGGAAAAGGCAAGGGAATCCTCGGTCAAACTTGGGGCCTCAGCGAAACAACGGGCGGCTTCACTATTCTTCCTCGACATCTCACCGACGATACCGGCAGCGTTTCCATGATTGTCGCAAACTGCGAGGCTCGGCTGGTGGACGAGCAAGGCAATGACGTTGAGGTTGGAGAGCCTGGCGAGATGTGGTGCCGCGGACCCATCGTGACGAAGGGCTATTACAAGAACGAGCAGGCGAACAAGGAGGCCTTCGTCGACGGCTGGTTCTGCACTGGCGACAGGCTCTCTTTCAAAGATGGCAAATTTTATTTTGTCGATCGCAAGAAGGTACGTCGTCAATCCCACGGCATCCCGGCCGTATTATAGCCACTGAACATTGACCGACGCAAAATCTAGGAACTCATCAAGTACAAAGGATTTCAGGTAGCTCCGGCGGAGTTAGAGGCCTTGCTGGTGACCCACCCAAAGATTCAAGACGCAGCAGTCATCGGCGTGGATGGGGAAGGGATAGAGCTTCCAAGGTGGGTAGCGGTCGAAGTCAATAGAAAATCTTACTAACAGCCTCCGCAGGGCATATGTGGTGGCGGATAAGAAACAAATCTCAGCTGAGGAAATTGCTAAATGGGTTGCTGGACAGGTTGCCAGCTACAAGAAGCTGCGGGGCGGGGTGATTTTCATAGACGCCATTCCCAAAAGCCCCTCTGGAAAGATTCTGCGAAAGGACTTGAGGGCGTTGGTCAAGCGCGAGACTTCTGCAAAGCTCTAAGGCTCACCCAGAAAGATTTGCCCTGTGAAGTGCAAATAGTCGTCAGACGGATAATCTGGTGTGATGCTTTCGTGAATGGCTATCAAGGTACTAGCTTGGACATTTTAAGTTGGCAGAAATGGGAAGCGGCTATGAAGGGTTGCATGGAGCTTGTCCACCTTGTGCGTGGAACTATTGACATTACGGGCAGAGGATAAGGTTTGTTCTAATCGTTTTGATAATTGGGACTCGGGTATATATTTCAGTCCTCTCCAATAGCAAATGCACTTCTCTTTCTTCTGAGACTTTATTCTACACAATTATCTATTGCAAACAATTGTTACCGCTCACAGCCTTCATCGATCGCAATATCACACACCCTATTCTGTCATAATGGGCTTTCGAACCATCTTCTGCAATCTCATTGAAGATATCAAGAACGACACCGAAACGATCGCTGACGGCCTATTCAACAAGAAACACTCACGACGTCACCGCAGGCCTCCTCCGAATGGTTTCTATTGTGTGGGGCGCGGGCCGAATGGGTTTGTCTGGTATGAGGTCCACCCGGACGTCATCGATCCCCCGCCGCCATATTCCCCGCCGTCATATTCTCCCCCGCCGTCATATTACAACTGGCTACGAGAGGTCGATTGAATATTCGTTGACGATTTACTCTAATATTAACTCTCCGGAGTACTAAGAAGACGACATAATCCAAACCAATTGGTACGTCTTATCCCCACAACCTCCGACTTCAACTCTGCCGGCCGTGGCATGACGAAGTCGGTTGGCAACATGAAGATGCGCAATCCGGCTAATAAGAAATCTAGAACCTCTTGCAAACAGACCGCCAACTACCTCTCTGGAAGGAAAAGCCGGCGGCCCCTCGTCAAACTGTGACCAGCAGGGCCAATTCAGGGATCGCAATCAAGTAAGCATCATGCGAACATGTCCGAAGGCCTCATTACAGCTTAGGTAACGATCGGAAGCAAATCCTAATAAGCTACTTATCATGGCATTCTATGCGGATCTCTCCATTTCGAGCACGGCATACGAGGTTCGCAGCGAAACAACATCATCACACGCGTAACCATTTGGATGTTCTTACGGAGCACATACTACGCCGTTACACTTCGGATTCTTCCTGTATACAAATTTCCTACCACCTCAGTCAAGATCTGCAACTGGTAGTGTCGAGGTCATCAATTGTCATAAGCCATAAACGATAACGGGTTTGCCTTCAACGGTTCTTGTCCACCTGGCACCTTCTCAACTAGCAAATATTGCCAAAACTCCCAATCCATATCCATACTATCACGCACCATTCCAAATGAGCCATCATTGACATCTTGTGGTTTCTGCGGCCAGTCGGTCATCATAGCGCTGTTGTCGCCATCCAAGCTGGTGTTGGATGGGAGGCTATACGGAGTGTGGGGGCCACCGTCGCCCGAAACTGTCGTGGAATTGCATGTGAGAGGTTGTTCTTGAGAAACCGGACTCGTTTCTCTCGGGAGGTTTGACATGAAGGGCGGCTCTGCCAGCGTTGGGAAGCCGTGTTGTTTCCCATTGGATTGCGCCTTTTTCCAAGAGCTGCATGTCAGATTTCCAAGAGCTCGATACAGAGGCTCGTTCCGATTCGATATGAAAGACGGGTGGTGTTCGTAGACTTGGTTGATCACATCCCAGGCTCGCTCTGCCAGCTGACTTCTTTTGCAGCTAGGAAGAGTTCCGACGAGTAAGACAAAGGTTTCGAAGGGAAAGAAGTTGGAAACGTGCCACAAGAAGTGTTGAAGCGAAGGTGTTGTGTGAGCCACAATGTCGTACTCGATCACCTCCATACTATTTTCCAGGAGCATCTCTATTTGGTCTGGGCTCAAATCTGTGTCTTTGTCCTGGCGGCGCATTGGGTGACATGTCGATATTCTGAGTTGACAAATAGCAGATCGAGCCATGCTCAGCGCTAGCTGGTTCAGCGGAATGCCTTTGTCAATGTTCCTCAGGTACCTGTGCTCAATTGTCTTTTCAAGATCGTCGACAGCTTTTAGAAACTTGGCCCTCCCGTCACTTGATATCCCAAAGCCAGGAAGTGTCTTTTGGTGTATCATCCACGCCCCAATTTCAATGCGCACCGAGCAGAAAGCCATCTCCGTGGTGATCGGCGACGGGGGAGGTGGCAGCCCCATAGATGGGACGAGATCTCCATCATTGACGTTCACAGGCTTGTTGGTGTCACCAAGGAGGTAGGCAGACGGATTCATGGAAGCCCCAGTCACCTGAGCGGCTCGACCATCGAGAATGATAATCTGCCACCAAACCCGCCGTCGCATCTCCGCTTCGAAGGGGGAGAGATCCTTCAGGGAGGTTTCGCGGTGTAGGCCCATTCTCTGGCCCATGCGGGTGGCTAGACCAGTCATGAGCCACAGTATATTGTTATCGCAGAGATAGCGGAGAGCGAGCTTCACCAAGTCAGTCAGTCATGTACAGAGATCCGATGCTGAACATTGACGCAGGCTCACCAAGTAAAGTGTGAATGCTTGAAGCACTCTGAGGTTTGTAGATCTGAGGAAGTCGACTCTACTCAATGCCACCTCGGTAGCATACCGGTACCTCGCAAGGTGCTTTTCTCTCGGCTCGTCGAGAAGGTTGCGACACTCTTCGTCTGTCAAGGACACTACTGCGATAAGATACATGGAGAATATGAGGGCTTCCGTTGAGCGATCGGTTGCTGTTGGATTTGAGAGCATTTTCAGAACCTCTTCCTGCATAGACGGACCATGGACAATCTTGGTCAGAGGATGGACGTTGCTAAGAAAGACCTGCCATAACTTGAATGATTGGATAGGTGATGGGTGTAGTAGCCCCGGGGACTGCATCTGTTGGTGGCCGAAAATCAGATTGACTTGGGGTGGAGACGGGTGTCTTGCCGAAGATCCCTCGTCCTCTAAGCTCGCGCTTCTGGGCCCTAGCTGTGATGTAAAGTTAGTCGGGCAATGACTACCATCGCCAAGGGGGCTCGATCCGGCATACCTCACCGCTGATGCTCGTCCACAGCTTGTTGCTTTAGAACCAAACCATCAGCTCATACACTACAAATAATAAGTGCGGTCAACCCACTCCTCAACATAGCGCCGTTGGTCTCCGTTTGCAACAACCTGCCCGGTGCTGCCAGATGGACCACCAGATGTTGGCCTCGGTCGGCTCTGGCTTCCGCGAGCAGATTTGACGCAGTCTTTTCCTGTTTTAATACAATACGTGCATGGAGTATGCCCATTGCATCTGATTTTGCGGTTCTGGCACGGGACACACGAGTGCCCCCTGGTGATCTTCAACTCGGCCATATCGTAGCTTTCAACGATGTTCAGCTTCGCGGTAGGAGAGGTTCGCGGAAACGTCGTATGATTCGAGGATGATGTAGATAGAACAGCTCGTGAGTGTGAACGAGGGACGTTTTATCGAGAATTTGGGGCTCGCCAGAGCACCAGATACGTTTGCTTGCCGAGAGGTCGAAGTGAAATATGGATCCCCGTCGAGGGTCTTTCCGTTGGCTTTTGCGTCTGCGCCACAGAATTGCGTACGAAGATCAAGCGAGACAATTTATCAGTGTTGGAGTGCGGGACGGTGTCGATCGAACGATTAGTGCATGCCGCGTGGTGCCGTTGGTGTGCTTTACGGGACCGCATGCCGGCGTGATTGAGCGGCGGAGGAGCTTCGGTCCCGAACTAGTACCCGAGCTAACACAAAAGTCCGCGGCCGCTTACGTTTCCTTCTCGGGATGACAGCCCAGATGCCCAAGAGATCCTGAAAAGGGATTAGCGTGGTGACTGCTCTAGCCCGTGCGGAGATTGCGCACGCTCGGTGGCTTGTTGTTTTCATCCTCCGAGCCAGAACTGATGGTCGCAAGACCGTGTCGGTCCCTTCAGCGCGGGACCCCTCTATCGGCCCCACATCTGAAATCTTGTGTGCCCGGCGCCGAGTCCCGTTCCGCGATGATGGTCAAGTCTTCATCGGCTCCATTGTGCAGAAATCCTCAGTTCATGTCAAGTAGGATGGCTTTCAATAAATAGTATGCTGCAAAGTCATCTCAAATATCTCCTCCAAAATCCTCAATCCATCACGCATTTCAACACATCAACAGACAAACGATCTACATATTCTCCCATCTCAGCATTTAACATCCCTGCTCGATAGCCAGCATTATGTCGGACATTCATGACAAGGAGGGGAATACTTTCCCAGAGGAAAAAGGTGTTACAGAACCTCCGTCTGAAGCGAATGAAGAAGGAAATAACGAATCGCAATACCCTCAAGGACTGAAACTAGCAGTCATCATCCTCTCCAACATGATCGCCATGTTCCTTGTTGCTTTGGACCGAACCATAATCACCACGGCGATTCCTCGCATCACGGACGATTTTCATTCTCTGAATGATGTCAGCTGGTACGCAAGCGCCTATTTGATTACCAGCTGCGCCACTCAACTTCTTTGGGGCCGTGTTTTTACTTTCTACTCGACGAAAGCAATCTATCTAATCGCCATATTTCTCTTCAAATTGGGTTCGCTCCTGTGCGGAGTTGCTCCCAACTCAGTCGCCTTCGTCATCGGCCGTGTCATCGCTGGTGCGGGCTCAGCAGGCATCTACTCCGGCAGCACTATTCTCATTACGAGTGTCACTCCCTTGCACAAGCGAGCTGGGTATGTTGGTATGATGGGTGGTGTTTTCGGCATCGCATCAGTCATCGCACCTCTCATTGGAGGTGCCTTTACTGATCGTGTGACTTGGAAGTGGTGCTTTCTTATTAAGTATGGTAACCTCTCTCTAATACATCAAGTCAATCGGCTAACAATTTCATGGCAGTCTTCCTGTTGGAGGCGTCGCAGTTGCCGCCCTCATTGCTCTCTTTCCGAAACCTTCCCCGAAGGAGTCAACTCCGCTCAAGCAACAAATCAGACAACTTGATCCCCTCGGAAATCTTGTCTTCCTCCCCGGAGTCATCTGCTTGATTCTTGCCCTGCAATGGGGCGGTGAGAAGTACGCCTGGAACAGCGGACGCATCATCGCTCTCTTGGTTCTCGCCGGTGTTCTCCTCATAATGTTTGTCAGCATCCAGGTCTGGCAGCGGGAGAATGCAACTGTTCCACCTCGTCTATTCACGGTCCGCAACATCTGGCTTGGAGCAATCTTCTCATTTTGCCTCGGAGCTGTGCTCATTGTTTTCTTGGTCGCTTTGCCGATCTGGTTTCAGGGCATCAGAGGCACCGACGCTGTCACCTCTGGCATCGATGCCCTTCCTCTCGTCCTTGCTCTCGTGTTCGGCGCAATGGTATCCGGTGCCATGATCAACGGTATTGGATGGTTCAACCCGGTGTTCTTCTCCTCGGTCATCTTCATGTCTGTAGGCGGAGGACTAATTTCAACATTTGGTGTCCACACACCCACGCACACCTGGATTGGGTACCAGATTATTCTTGGTCTCGGTATTGGCCAGGGTATGCAACTCGCAAGTCTGGGGGCACAAGTCTCGCTTGAGCAGAAGGACGTGCCCACAGGCGTGTCGCTAATGTTCTTTGCTCAGTCACTTGGTGGCTCAGTGCTGGTGTGCGTTGGTCAGGCTGTCTTCAATGAGGCATTAAATTCTCGACTCAGCCGATTCCCTGACTTGGATGTTTCCAGACTTGCTGATCAGGGTGTCACACATCTGCGGAATATCATCCCGGCGGACATTCTCGAGGCCGTCCTCGCTGAATACAATGCAGCTTTGAGAAACTACTTTGATGTTGGGCTCGCGGTAGCCTGCTTTGCTGTTGTGCCTTCTTCGGGCATTGAGTGGAGGAGTGTCAAGGGGAATTGTTTTGTTTGTTTGTTTTGTATTTAACGCCGTGGCGGCAAGGGCGCAGCCGCCCTTGCGGCAAACCTCCCGAAGGGTATGTGGCGTGGAG